>JASSUY010030645.1:0-11651 GCA_032466535.1 Forpus xanthops | reverse complement strand
TCCTCGTGGCCCTCCTCTGGACTTGTTCCAACACTTCCATGTCCTTTTTATGTTGAGGACACCAGAACTGCACACAACACTCCAAGTGAGGGATGAAGCAGAAACATTTATCTTATCCTAATCTTTTCAGTAAATAGCAAACACGTTCTCTGTAGTGAGAGGATTACCTTTGGGATTAATTACAATACCAGCTTTCTGCTTTTCACAATGCCATCTTCTTTCACAAACCTATTCAGTATTGTGCTTTGTGGGCCAAATTCTCTTCCCAGATACCTCTACAAATCCACTGAGGCAAAACAAGCAAAATAAAGTCTAAAGTGAAACAAGACCATGGAAACCGGATTTATTAGCTGTTGTTAATTGTCTGCTATTCTGACCATTTTCCTTCATTTGATGTATGGCTATGCTGCTACATCCACTATCAAATCCAAGGGAAAGGAACTGAAAGCCTCTGGACTATGCAGCAGTCCTCCAGTGGAATCTGCAACAACTCAGGAAGAATTTGAGACATCTCAAAGGCAGGAGATGCTGCTGTCAGGGGGATGGTGGGAAGCAGAAGTACCAGCCCTGGCAGAGGAGCAGGCTTAACTGTCTTCTGCCCAGCACCAGCCCCATCTCTTGTTGGCAACATCACTTTCCAAGGAGCGGCTATTGGTCATCCTGAAGCATCAGGACCATGTTCCCTAGAGAAACATTGTACTTAACGACATTTTTCTGTGTGGGAATTATATACAGCACTTCCCCTTCTGATGACTATCGCATATTTGAGCAGTCATTGAAGTAGCTGTGTTCTGTTTTGCTCCTGTTATCAAATCACAATATCAACATAACAGGGATAATTATAGCTACCATAAATTAATAACAACAATGCATCCTATTTGTTAAGCATCAAAAGTATATTCTTTGATAGGGAACATAAGGGAAGTCCCTGTCCCAGAAAGAAATATCACTGTTGTAGCTTCTTACAGACTACCCTGGTTAGAGAATGGAATGAAGAGTTTTAAGGGTCCGGGTATTTTATGAAGATAGGGCTTGATTTGTAACATCATTTTGGTTCAGCTATTTAACCAGTTCATGTCTCCCTTGCCTGAGCATTAAAATCATAGAAAGAATCCCTAAAACTTTACGGCAATACTCAACTAAGGTCCAAAGTCAAACCAAACTGATGCATCAGCTTGGATGTAATGGTACCAAAGCAGAAAAACAACTCTAGCAAGAATCTGGCTGAAATGTCAGCGTCATATGAAAGCAGCCACTGCCTCTGGGCAGTATTTTCTGGGCTGAGCCACTGTCATAGCATACTCCAAGCAATCTCTTCTCAGCCACTGTGCTATTGCTACCCCATTTCCTAAGGCTTGCCTGATTGTCTGTATGCATCTACTACCTTGTCTGATGTTTAGATTATAAGTTTTTTGGATAGATGATGATTTCATCTTTGTATGTATATGGAGCCTTGCACACAGGGATCCAGTCTGTGACTTAGGCTCTCAGGTTCTAGATTAATCAAAATGCTAAAGACAATTTGCCACAAGAGCCAAGAAATAGTCTGACCTACAGATTTACATCCAGTATTCTTCAAGCAAAGATGCATTTGCAAATAAGGGTCATTTCTGCTACTTTACAATGTTAAGCTTTCTGTACATGCTGGCTCTAACTGTATGAGAGATCTCAGCTGGATTTCCAGAATTATATTTCTAAATGAAGAAGCAGTATAATTAGTCAACTGACAATGCATGGAAATAAAATTAATTACAATTGCACTCAAAGAAGAGATTCGTGGCCTGTGATATTAAGTGATGGCTACAGTATAAGCTGGATATAAGTACTGTCCATGGCTTCTTGCAATTCAAAGATATACTTGGATATTTTACACTGCAGTTTTGGAGGCACTTTGACATTTTTCTTTTACTTCCTCAACTGTGTCTGTTCCTAACATTTTAGATTAAGAGGAATGGAGCAAAATTCAGTTTTAGGCTGCCCTGCAGAAAAGCTGGCCAGAAGGAATGGCATGATCACTAATAAATGCATTCCAGCCCTTCTCCCTTCTACACTGGTCGGTTGTTTTGCTGAAACCTGTGGGTTCTCGTCAGGAACTCAGGAGATGCAATATACTTTATCCTGCTTACAACCCAATCTCATGAAGAAACTGGTGCTCTTCCACTCCTTGTCCCTTAGCATGGGATTTCCAACCGGCCCAAGTAAAAAGGTGATATATTTAGTTGCAAATGTCACAGATAACACGCATCTTGCTACAGGCTGAGCCAAGATACTCCAAGTGTTCAAGTCCAGCTAATATGCATCCCCTCACTTTCCCAGATGTCCCACCCTGTGTGCACATTAGGCCAGCTGTTGAAGCAGTCACAGAAACCCTGCCTGGGATGGTCAACCACAGAAATGGAGCAGAGGCAGAGAGGAGACGAGGAAATCAGTGACAGGAAAGCTGCATCAGAGTTTAAAACTCTGACCAAACAGCACTTAAAACCCCAAACTTGCTGCTGGACCAGACAAGAGGATTACTCACACAACAAAAAAATTACTCATGTGCCCAGGGCAACAATGGCCTCTGTGATTCTGGATCTCAAGAAGCATTTAAATATTAACATTGATATTTCCCCTCAGTTTCTTGTGCTGCATGTGACTTTTCAAAAGATCAGCTGGACAAATCACTGCAAAACCACCAAAACTGTCTACCAGATGGCGGCCACTGATTAATTTGTCTTAACTTAAGCCAAAAAGGAAGAAAATGTGATGGGTGGAGCAGTAAAGACAAGCACAATCAACATCCGACCAAATAGGGTTTCCTGTCACCTTGGGAACGACACTGATTGGCACTGCAGTTTCCTGTGTACAAGCTAAAACCAGTAGCAACTGGAGTAACAAGAATAAACGCCAGATAAGAGACCTGGGAATACAAGAAAATGATTATAAAAGTCCTGACTAAATCTCAGAAGACAGTAAAGGCAAAACCAAGGGTAAGTATGGGCTGTGTGCACATGTGGAGCACTCCCTGGCACCTGAGAGGACTACAAAGCTGCACCAGAAGAATTTCTCTGAAGAAGGGTAATTTGCCTAACATATCCACTCCCAGAAATGAATGTCATGTGCTTTGAAAAGCTTTTAGTTCATTGCAAGAGAATAAAAAAGGGATGTGGGACAATTTAAAACAGAGACGGAGCTAGGAGCGGAAACGTACCATCTACCCACACCAATCTGAAGTAATATGCAAGATGTGCTAGAGAAACAGGGAAATGGACCGTGGGTGTAAGTTTGGGTGATGGCACATAGTTATGTGCAACTATTTATTTAGCTCATAACGCCCTCAGAGTTTTGCTTCCAAGAGTTCTAACCACAACCAAAATACCTTCCCAACCAACCAGGAGTCAAACAGTTAAAATAGAGTTTTTAAAGGGTCTTTGTTCAGTTGGTGCCTGAGTTCACTTCCCCTCCAGAGAAAGGGGACAATTCACATTTCTGCGTTCTTCCTACACTGCAGATAAGCAAAGAGGTCTATAATGGGTTGGACAGAACAGACCTTTGTACAAATCTGAGGTTTAGGGCTTGCAAAAAGCTTTCAGAATGACTGTGCACTAACAAACAGAAACGTTACACAAATGCAAGCTGGAGGTAAAGCAGTACTGTCTTGAGTCATGAATACACATGCCAAAACAGACCCATAGGGGAACTGAGCTGAAGGCCCTCAGGGCTGCATCACACACTATGTTCTCCATTACTTAGACCAGTTTCTTCCACCCTGGTAGCCCAGGTTTTCAGCTCTTGCCCTTATCCTGCCACCCAGAGGGGAGGTGTCAGCAGCCACAGTGCTATCTTCCAGCTAGTTGAGGTGGCCTGAGGAAGAGGGAAGCCACAATGCCAGGCTGCTGGGAGACTCTGCACTGGAAGGAGCATCACTGAAAGGAACAGCCTGCAAGCAGCTGCTTGTGATCAGGACTGCTTCCCTCCTGTCAGCCGCTACACCAGCTGCGCACTTCATGTGCAAGCTACCTCTAGAAACAGAAGTTAAACAGCGCCAGGAAACAATCCCCAGCACGGCAATTCTGTAATCGATACTGCTACGTATCAAGCCTTGTTTTTAGCCTTTGCCAACAAAAGCGTTCCAAAGCAATCCGCTGGCACAGCCTGGGAACCAGCACATGCACAAACCATTCCCAGCAGTCAGTCTGCATCCAGCCCCTGCTCTTTTGGAGGTAAAGGGAGCTTGGCAGTATAGACACAAACTAATCTCTGCTAGCTGGCCTCAGTGCAGTAAGTGTTCCTCAATGTACTGAATTTATTAGAGCTTCTTACAGACTAGGACATATAGCTGAGAGGTCTGCCAAACAAGAGAAATGCATTTTTTAGGTCCTTTAGAAAGTAGGCTTTTTTTACTGTATTCTCTCACTCTTCTTAAATGCTGTGGACAAATAGTAGCATATAGGACTTCTACTGTCCTTCAGGTTAAGGGTCTCATCTTTGCTACCTCTCCTTCAGATGGACATGCCACCTAGCCAGTCTCGGTCCAGTGTTAGGAGCATGGCTGGAGGAGGTTCATGTACCATGTCCAAAGTTCTCCAATGAGTCAGTGGCAGCGACAGACTGGAGCACAACAATTCCTGCCTACCACCTCAGACCCACTTTAGTGGCTCCTGGTGCCTTGCAGACTCCTGATAGGGTATCACTGTAAAATGATCATCCAGCCAGTACTTTTGTGTTGGCACAGAGCTGTGCTTTGAACAATTACACTGACATTTTCCTGAAAACAATCCCCAGGATTTAAATTAAGAATGCAGAAAGCATACTCAGCTCCACACAATAGGGTAAATTTATCCTCCAAATCTATGCAAAGCTAGTATATTTTAGCCAGGAAATTCAAGGCCTCTTCCTGTAAATATATTAAGTTCCCATGCTTGTGTCATAAACTACAAAACCTGGCGTGTTTACAGTAGTCCAACTGCAAGGTGCTACCCTCTGAGCATTACTTGAAATGATTACTCACAATGGATGGCTTTGTATAAAGATAACAGATCAGCAGCACCATAATTATATTTGCAGCGACTGTGCTCTGTGATCTGAAAATCAGAACAGAACCAGGGAGAATTATTGGAAATTTTTCTCATCTGATTTGGTTGAACAGTGATATCCTGAGACACAGCTGCCATTATATTAATGATGTAAAAACCACATTAGGATTTTTACCCTGTTCCCAGCATTTCTCACGAGGTTTTATTTGTTATATGGTACTGTTAAGGCAACGATTCATTTAAATGGATACTGTTTTTCTGACACCAGGAAAATAGGTATTACCATTAGCGTTTGTCATCCACAGCATTTCTCATCCAGATGGCAATTGACAAGGCACAGAATATGTATAGGTGGTGAGAACAGTTCAATTTGTGTGCCTATTCAGATTAACTAATAGAAGAGAATAATTATGAGCATCAATGTAGGAATTTTCTTCTACCTCCAGACTTGGAGCCCAAATTGTCCATGATTTTCTCTGTAAAGGTGTCAAAGATAAGATGTTTCTGAGGAAGGATGCCAAAGGCAGACAAAGAACAATAATTGCTCTCATTATTTGTGTGACTATATGTGTGTGTACTTCTTGTTCATACATTCGTGATTCAAACTTTATCTTTCGGCAGTGAGTTCCATAGACTCATATGGGTTACCTGAATAACTTTAAAAAAATACTTTAAAGTATATTGCCTTTCTTTTCCATCAGAATATCTCCTTTTCTCATCTTACAAGGAAGCGGACAGAGCATTTACCAGCTTTAAAATGTACACTATTTTAACTTCTGATTCATCATACTTACAGAGAGCAGAACTCACTGTCAGTATAGAAAAGAATTCTGCTGTCAATTTAGAGGCATCTTCAGGATGGTAAGAGAAATCTCACTGGCTACAGTCTATGAACTGTGGCATAGGGGTTTTATATTATTGCTCTGCTAAGCACAGTTCTCACAGTTCAAGACAAGAACGAGTCCTATTTATTATGTTTGTAGGGAGTTACACTTGACATTGATTTAGGTGATTTCCCCCCCCACTATTCTCTATTCCGATGCCTACTGATTTTCTCTAGAGGTTTCAGACCCAGTTAAGTGTATGTTGAGTGATCTCAGTGAGCTGCCTTCTCTCCTCCAGTTTTGCTCATGCTGGCATTGTGTGCCTTCTCTTTCAGAGTATGTTCTGTTTTCCTGTGTCCCAGCAGCGCTTCCATACCATTCCAGAATGCTTTTATTTAAAAAACAGTTTATTGTTTATCTGCCAGTTTTTTCTCAATTTGCCAAACTTTCTGTTTTATTCTCCACTCTCCTGTATTTATTTGCAGAGAAAAAAACTGCAGCACAAATTATACATAAAATGTAACCTAGTCTGAATGAGAGTCCTGCATGCCCCGGGCATCCTGATATGTGAACACGAGAAGCCCTCCATTTCAGAAAGAATAATTTTCCAATGACTGTGTAACAGACTGGGAAAACTGCTGTGATTTTTCCCATTGATTATTTAGATGTAATAGCCATAGTTCTAGGTCTTTGTGGCTAGGATGGAACACAAATGCTTGAGAAGACTTTCCAAAGAACTGTTTGTGGTTTTTAGCACTCACAGAAGAACTATTTTCCACATTTTCTTCCGTTCATTTTTGCATGCTAGGTAGTAACTAATTTGAACAAAACACTACATTGGATACTGGTTAGTCAAAATACAGTTGTACAGTTGTCCTAGTCACAAATAATACTGGAACTAAACTCACACGAGGAGTGCCTGGATGAAAAGCAAATCAAGCTGTAAAACAAGTGAATCCTCTGCTGGTGTGGTAGCTTACTTATATCCCCACCATACTTATGTTTTAACAACTCTCTGCTTGGACTAAGAATTGTCAATGCTTGACATGTCAGAATAAAATTTAGATTATCACATCCCACTTCACCACATCCTGATTTTGGCTGGGACCATTCACATCAAAATGAATTTTGGACCAACCAACAGAATAAAAGGAAGTCTTACACTGCTAAAGGAAAAAGTATATATTATTTGTATAAACCTGTAAGAGCATAAGTAGAAAAATAAACATTATTTGTCTACCTCTGTACCAGCCAACGTTATTCCTAGTAAAAATGGAAAGGTTTCAAGAGCCGGATACTGATGTGAAATTTCAGTTCCACTGCAATATTCATGGAGAGAAGGATTATTTATATCCTAAATTTAGGCATTGGTGCTATGATATTGTGACAGTTCATCACTGAAGACACCCACGGGAGAACATTAGCTATCTCACTCTTTGGGTCAGCAACAGCACTGTGTGGGTTGCTGGTGGAGAAGGTCTTTGCTCCAAAGCAGGAGTAGTTGTGAAAATACCAGGAGAGAGCAACTTTGAATCATTCTATACTGAACGATATGGAGGATGCCAGGAGGCTCTGAAAACAGCACTTCACCCACCAGCATCCATCATTAGTTGTAATAGAAAAGGGTCAGTGCCACTTTGTTGTAACAGCCTCCTCCCCTCCACACCTCTTGGCCTGCTCTTGGCCACCAGCATTCCATCCCTTTCCAGCCACATGCTGCACATGGGCACGCATCCCACATCACCAGCCAGGAAAATAACATGCCCCCTGAAGCGGCTGTGCTAGGTACACCCCTGACTTCGTGGCCACCTTCCCTCATCCAAGAGCTACAAGCCAAAGAATCAGAAATGCAGGACACCTGGATGACAGGAAAACGGAAGGAGGATGGGGGGGGGAAGAAATCTGCAGTGCCCCCCATTGCCTCCAGGTGTCGCCCTCCGCTGCGCCGGGAAGCACGAAGCATTTCAAGGCGCTGGACTAAACATCCCCGGAGCGTTTTGATGGATACATGTACGTGTGTACGGTCGGCCACTAGCAATTTGTCTGCCTCTGTACTAGCCAAGGCTATTCCTAGTAAAAGCGGAAAGGTTTAGAGGGCCGGACACTGATGTGAAACCTCGGTTCTACTGCATTTTTGCATTTCAATACACTCCTCAAAGCAGCACCTGGGTGCAGAGCTGGGAGAGCCAGGGAGGGAGGCATCACCCGGCTGTTCCGCCTCCTCCTTCAGAGCCACTGTCACAAACTTCCCATCTAGAAAGCACAGCAGTTGCCTCACTCCCTAATTGGGCCCGTGGTCCGCTGATTTCTCTCTGAAGAGAGAGAAATCTGGATCATACTAAGCATTTAAGGACTTCTTACAAGACCAAGTAGTGACAAGACATGGGGGAATGGCTTTAAACTGATAGAGGGTAGGTTTAGACTGGACATTAGAAAGAAGTTCTGGCCAGCAACCTGGTCTAGTGGAAGGTGTCCTTGCCCATGTCTGGGGGTTGGAAGTAGATGATCTTTAAAGTCGCTTCAAACCCAAACCATTCTGTGACTCTATTACTTCATGACCACAGAACACAAGGAATCAAACCAGGCAGTTTGGATAGCTAGAAAATACTCAGGAACCACTCTCAAGCTATCTGGCCAATGGGATCTCAATACTGAGCTTGTCAAGGAGCCCCCATATCCACACTAGCCTGGCAAGAGCTTCTTCCTCTGGTAGAAGCCAAAATCAGAGCAGCAAACACTACTGAATGTGTGCCCTGAAGCTGTGGCTATCAGCAGGATGGGACCTCTGGACGTGATCCCACTCCATACCGACAGGAAAAAGGGCTGTGAGCAGATTGTTTTGTGCACAGTGTGCTGCTTGTGGTGTGCAGACCTATGTTGTAAGGTCCACTGCTCCCATGTGTAATGAGGATAGCCCAGGGCTGCCTAATGCAAGGTTGTGGGGCACAAAGGGGAAGAAGGGCCTTAAACTGTCCACATGCCTGGTCATTAGTGAATGTCGGAGGCAAAATGTGTTCCTACATTAATATGTCTTGTCTTCAATGATTCTGTATGTCAGATTGTGTGTAAATTTGTTCGTACTACAGAATACATCAAATAAATAAGAAATATATTCAATAATAGGTGCTTATTTCAGAGAAAAAGAAGGCATCATATTCTCTAATGTTCTCTCCCTTGTGTCCCCAGACCTTCCCTTATGGAGGCTGAAATACACTTAGAAGTGGACTTGGGCTGATAAATGTGACTACTGAACATGACAATAAGAACTGTAGAACAGGACATCACAATTGCTTTAATTTTTTCACACTGGCCTATTAGTGTTCTTTTACAGCAGAAACTGAAGTACCCGTTCCTTCAACTTCTTTTTCCTTAGTAATAAGCTAAAATGCTTGATCTCTTTGATCAAACATCAGGTTTAGTTTCCTCTTTGTATCTCAGCTCTCCATTTTCACACATCTGACTCAGAACTTTGTCATTCCAAAGGATGAAATTTGGTTTGGAAGCATTAAATGCTGTGTTACTATCTGTGGAGGTAGAAATTAAGTTTCTAGATCAATAGTTTTTCTTTTCTTTTTTGAGCAATGGAAAAATTTCTTCCCCTGTCCTTAAGACAAAGTCCCTCTACAAATTTCTTCACCCTAATTGCTCTCAACTATTATGAATGCTATGTTAGGTACTAGGTATTATAAACTAGATATATGTTGCCCATGCTCATGTGCTTTCTTTTTAAGGTCTTGTGGAATGACAGCAATTATCAGAACATGCTTACTTGCTTCCTCCATTTCTCCATTTTTTTAGCTACAGTGATATCACAACATACTTTATGACAGCTCTGCCTTTCAGCATTTTATATCGCCCTCCCTTAGCTCTGGCTGTAGCTCCTAAAATCATTGACAAAATCTCTGCCAGTGAAATCCCATGGTTCAAGCTGAATCAGGGTTACTGCTCAGCTCTGAGAGCCCTCACAGACAAGGCTCCATTTGCTCTCCTTTTCGTTCTGATTTCCTGTCATATCTGCATGGTGTCTGCTCTTTCATTTATTGTCTGTGCCGGGGTGGAAGAGTTCAATTGCGCGGCTGCATGCTATGTTAGTTATTCAGAGCACTGATGCTTTATGAAAGCAGCCTGCAGCTATCAGGCAAAGAATGATATAGGTTTCTATCAGAGGAGAGACAGATGTCAGTGTGTATTCTCCTGTGGGAAAAATAACTAGTCTCATAAAAAGAGCACTGGCCCAGTTTTTGGAAGATAGGCAAAAGCTTTGGTGCCCAAGTATTTCTGTCGGTTTCATCACCAATCACTTCTTTCGCTGTTTTCTAAAGCCTGCAGACCTTGGACTGTACCCCAAGCATCATGGAAAGATGGATTTAAGAAGACAAATTATCTAAAGGTGGTATGGAAACAGTGTATGAGATTGGAAAACGCACCAGTTAGTGTAAATACTGGAGTAAACTTACACCACTTGGTGTAAATATTTCTTCTTTCTAAGTTGTCCATATGCTAGGGACTCCTTGACAGGGAGAACATCCTTTGCTGACAAAACATAACCAGCCCTTGTGCCCTCTGCCAAGATCTCAAGATAAAAATCAATGGAAAATGAAAAACTATTTCTTTGGAGTAATTGCTGGAAAGGGAAAGAAACAAGTTAGCAAAAAGAATTTCAGTACTGCAATTAATCTCAGCCCAAACTTCTGGACTAATGCTCATATGAAAAGGAAAGGAGAGAATATCCATGAGACGGGTATTAACACACCAAAATCCCACTTCTCAGATGTTTGCATAACAGTTTCCCATTCATTGACAGAAGAGACATATGAAATCATGCAACATGAGTGTAACAAAGCAGAATAAATCCTGAATGTGGCAGGCACCATCCTACCTTTCCTGAAGCCCCACAGATTTCATTCTGAAAGGAGATGGACTGGCACACAGGGGAGGTTTGAGCTCAGGAACACACTGGCCTTGAGGGTCCACTACCACATTGACAACTTTTGGAGCCTGTTCGGGCTGGACCATGCTGCTGGTGGTCTTAGACTGAGATGTTGGGAGGTGAAGGGGTGAGAGATGGATCTCCTGCTTCTTTTCCTTCTCTGGTCTTAGTGATAGCTGGATCTTCTCCTTTAATCTGTACAGAATCTACAGAAATAAAGAGGAAAATTCGACCTCAATTCCCTGCTAAACAATATAAGAAAGGTATCACAAAAGCTGGATAAGATTGCTATACATGGCTTCCGTTTCTAGAAAGTAAGCCACAAGTTGTGTTATACAGCATTTCCCACAAAAAGGTAAGTATTTCTATAGCATAAACCAGTGTATACACATGGGCAGAAGGGATTTAAGAGTTATTGTGACCAGTAATTATTTAATACCAGCAGTTGTATTACTGAAGGGGCAAAAAATAAAATAGGATGGAAAACAGAGCAGACACTGTGAAGAAGAAGATACTGTTTAAAAATGCAATTGTAGAAAAATTTGTAAGAACTTTAACATAAGACAAAGGCACAAAATAAAATAGATGCTTATGTTATATACATGACTCAAGGTATAGCAGCTTCATTTTGTTTTAGAGCAGATGTTCTTAAAAGCTCTTACTCAACTCCACTTGTAGCACTGTGCAACTCTGGTGTCCTCAACATAAGAAGGACATGGAGCTGTTGGAGCAAGTCCAGGGAAAGCTATGAGGATGACTGGGGGCAGGAGCACTTCCTGTATGAAGACAGGCTGAGAAAGTTTTCAGCCTAGAGAAGAGAAGGCTGTGTGGAGACCTCATAGCAGCCTTCCAGTATCTGAAGGGGGCCTATAGGGATGC
>JASSUY010030644.1:0-37104 GCA_032466535.1 Forpus xanthops | reverse complement strand
GTCCCTCCATCCCTTGTCCAAAGCCCCTCTCCAGGTTTCCTGCAGCCCCTTCAGGCACTGGAGCTGCTCTGAGGTCTGCCCGTAAGGAACCTTCTTTTCTCCATGCAGAACCAGCCCAGCTGGCATCTGTGGCCTTCAAAGTAAAGATGTCAGAGCCCTGTGTCTATGTGTGCACACACATACTCTGGCCTGATGCCGTTGAGGTCCAGTGGCTTAATCTAAGCTGTTGGTGGAGGTAGATTTAGCCTATGCTGTCTGCCCTAAAGCAGTTAGCTCAGTTCCACAAGCCAAGGAGGTGGTGACAGCGTAAACCACCACAACTGTGTGCAAAGTGAGTTTGTTCCAACACTGACTTAGATTAAACCACAGAAATGCCGCTTCGTACAGATTCCTTAGACCTGATGGAACACTGCTGGGCCTGATGCTGCCCTGCTGCCAGAGCAGGACACGTGGCATGTTGTTGGTGCTGGGGGAGTACATTCACTGTACACTGTTTCCCTGCTCGCCCTCGTTTGCCCCTCTGCTGAGTATAGCCTGGCTGGGCTACCTGGGGCTGTTCTGAGGGCTGTTGGCTGCATGTGTATGCAGAGACACAGTCAAAACCCTTCTCCTTTCTACCCCTGTGTTGTCTGGCACCTCAATTATTTCAGTTGGAGTGAAGAAGTCTCTGTGGGTGGAGAGGGGTCTTGTAGGTAGCTACAACCAATCCCACGGGTGGCTGGGTAATGAAAAAGAGACAGTTTTATTTCGGAGCTGCTTGACCTGCTTCCAGGCAAGATTTGTCTGGGGTTCAGCATTTGGCTTTGAAATGTATTGGAATGGGAGCAGGAAAGATGAAACGAACTCGGGAAGAATTGCCTGTGAAGAAACACACCTTCCTTTTCTCGTTGGCTGAACACCAGCCCGCAGAGCGCTGCAGTGTGAGCTTCCGAACAGAATTGTGTCTTCTCTCTCAACCTGGTAGGGATTGCATCATTGCCTGTGGAAAATGAGGTTATTTTGCCCACGAGCAAGCTGTGGACCCATAAATGAAGTGGCAAACGTGCGCTGTGTTGTGTTCAGGAGCTGTTGGTGTTCATTGTGCTGGGTTCTCTTGATCTCTGGTGGGCAGGAGCAGCTTGTTGGAAGAGGGGCAGGCTCCTCTGTGCTTACCGTAGGAGAAGACCGTGCACGTGGCATTGACCACAAAGTGTGAGGACGCTGACAAGCCCACACCAGGGCAGTGTCTTCATCTGCACAGAGCTTCAGTTTAATTGAGCGCTTTCTGTGAGCTTAACCAAAGGAAAGTGTGTAATGCCAGCGGGGTAAGGGGAATGACCTGGGGCACGTTTGAACTTCGCTTACCGCTAACAGCGATGCTTTGTTAGCTTTGAGGGAGCACACAAAGTCGTGGTGGCAGAGCTCGGCGGGCTGGTTCCAGTGGTTTGAGTCAGCGTGTTGTTGTTATAGGGACCGGGGGGCCAGTGGGATGCGTTTTAAATCCTGCAGATGGTTAATGACAGGCTTCACAACCTTCGGAACTCCGTAAGTATGTAGGGCAGGACCAGAGCCAGATGCTGAGGAACGGGGGGTTCAAAGGAATACTTCGAGGTTGGCAGTGGAAGCTGAACTTTGACAAACATGAAGTCATTCTTGTCAGGGTTCACGTCTGTTAAAACCATGTGAACAGTCACCTATTGGGTGAGGCTGATGTTGGTGTGCCCGGGGGGGAAAGATGCTGACTAGACATTGGCTCGCATACGGAAGAAGGAAGCTTTTGCATGCAGACAGAGGAAAGCACTGTTGCTGTGTCAGTGTGGCATTGTGCTCCGTGTGTGTTTCTTCTTTCTATGTGAGTTTTAAATAAAACCTTTTGGCTTTTTCTCTTTCAGAATCGTAATGAGATAAAAAATGGAGCGATCCTTCGATTAACAACGTCTCCAGTGAGTTACTGCTCTGTTCTGTTCTCTCCCTTCAAAGTGAAGGCTTGATTTGTAAATCATTGTGATGGATGTATTTTTAGGCTTTAGCCACACTGTATCCCACAATCCCTCTGCAAAGGAGGATGATGGTGTGGTCACAAGATGACTGGTTTGTTCTCTGAGTTACGGGGACAGGGGTGGTATCTCTAAGAGACATTTGGTGATAGGGTTGGCACAGCTGTGTGGTTCTTGCCTCTTGCTTCTCTTTCCCTTCTGGGAGCAGCTTTCATGTCCAAGATCCCTCTGCTACCCTCCTGGCACTGCAGCATCGCTGAAGTTGCTCCTTTTCAGCCCCAGAGCTCGGAGCCAGGAGGAAGAGCTGGGAGTTGAATCATGGCAAACGCTGCTGGGTAGCTTAGGTCAGGGCTTCCTGCTCTCTGTGCTTCTATTGAGTGAGCAGCAGCTGCAATGTTGAGATGTTAGTGGTTTGGTTTTGTTTCCAGCACCATCTCCTTGCCAGCTCCTCAGAACGCATGGCACAGTTGCTGTTTCCCTGCTGAGTTAAGCAGGGCTGTTGCCACGTGTTGGAAGTCACTGTTAGTCCCTGAAGATGTATGCCTCGGGCAGCAGCAATCCCCTTTCCTTGCTGACAAGTGTAATGCACCATTAAAATGGTTTGCCTCCTCATTTCTGCAGATTCAGAGCATTCTTGTGGCTGAGCTCTGCCACCCTGTACTGCAGCTCATTTGGAACAGGCAGGACAGAGCTGTGCTGGTTTAACCTATGCCTTCTGTTGAACCTTTCAAGAGTAGGGAAAACTTCTGGATAGAAGCCGCTCAGAGGTTATAGGTGTGTTTGTGAATGGATCACTTTTCAGTGAATAGGGCCTAGGTTCAAAGTAAGGAAACCAAGCAGTGTATGCTGTTGCTAACTTCCCGAGTTCTCCAAGCAACATGTGCCTTTCCATACCTCTCCAGCCTGCTTAACCTGATTACACTGGACTTAGGAGGTGACTGAATTTGCACCCAATTTTGTGTACAGATGGAAATTGAAGAAGCCAACATGGAAACTTTTGTGCACTGTTAATCTACAGGAGTGTGGCTTCTTAACAGAAAGCTCTTCGAAGCAGCAGCCACCTGGGAAAAGACATTTGTGTTATCCTTCATCATCGTCTTCAGTGATCGTTGTATGCAGACCTTTACAGTCATAGGAATAAATGACAGTTCAAGTCCATGGCTGTGTCAGTCTGTGTTACTCCACATGTCTCCAGAACAGCCTCGTACATGGGGAAACCACAGACTGATGAAGCACACCCCCTTGGGTGGAATTTCCTCAGACAGCCCCAACACCAGCTCATCCCAGCCTTTGGGACTTCTGAGGAGCAAATATCCACTCCAATGAGAGAGGGCTGTCTAATGCCCAGACGTGGGATCTCATGAAATCAAAGCAACATCTGTGGTTCATCAAGAACCAATGTGGTCCAAAGGCACCGCATCATTCTTTTGTGTAACCGGATCATGGAGTGACAGCACGAGATGACTCATGGAATCATTCCCTGTCTCAAAATCCACACTGCACCATGCAAAACTGCAGAGACGCTGTGCTGTGACTGATGTATGGAGACGGCTGTCCCTCTGTCTGCCCTCAGGTTCACTTGTGCAACTGGAAATGTCACCTGCAAACACAAAAGACAGATTTTGGATTTATAGGACTTTCTGCTCCTGCTTATGGGTGGGAAGATGGGGCTTTGCATAAGACTCTCTTCTGCTTGTTACTTCTGTGATTTGCCTTAGGGTCAGTCAATCAAGACAGGGGTCCTTAGGGTACTGAGCTATTATTTGTTCTCTACCAAGTTATGCATCACTCTGACACTCGCCTGCAGTTAGCAGTGACTCGGCCATCCTGTTGTGAGGATGAAGGCCAGTCTGCTTTCTCATCTTCAGTATTGATATTCATCCCCGAGCCAGTGCTTATTTTGAAACGTTCTGAAGTTTTTAAGTTTATCCCAGACTCAGGTGTCTTGGAAGGAGGCGTCAAAGGACGAGGTTGGGGTTTGCCAGAGTAGAGAGTATTTGTGTTCTTTAATTAGGCATAAGCGCTGCATGTGCCCACCCCACAATAGGATCTTTGCTTTGAAGGTACTGTTGAAGTGGTCAGCACAGCGATACCTAAAATAGATAGATTAAAGGCTTCTAAGATGTGGCTTTCAGACTGGTGACCTGCACAATGCCTGTTGGTTACCCTGGAAGGCTCACAAGCCATCTGTTTACATTTTTCCTCTGAAATTGAGAGCAACAGTACTTAGAGGAGATAATGTGTAGACCAGGCTGCATGGTAGACTCCCACAGGATAGGGAGGATGCTTTCCTCGCTGCTAGAGCTGGGTTTTCTCACCCTGTGGAAATATGAAGATTCTGAAATGCCCCTTCCCCATTTTTTTCTCTGTCCTACATCAATATAAAGCTGAAATGATCTTCACCCAGGAAAGGAAAATCATACCAAAAATGCTTTGTGAAGAGGTGGTGGAATTAGAGACGAAGGAGAGGAAGATTGAGAGGAATGAAGAGGAGCGTCAGGGTCTGGGATGTGTCTGTGTAGTTCCATAGAGACCTGAGCTGCCTGCTCCCTGCCTATAGTGGGCAAAACAAACCTGTCCTGAACTTCACAAGCCTTTTGAGGGAACTTTCTTGCCTTGGAGAGCTGGTTCTGACCAGTTCTGAAGCTGTGTGAACTTCACAGGCTTTCCTACTGCTTCATTTTCATGCAGTTTATGCCGTGAATCGGGCTAAACCCCTTCATGGTTGCATGTCTTGAGTCATTGGAAACTGGGTGGGAAGGATGAGATAGGATCTGTTTGAGTTCTGTTGTCATTAGCCTCAAATTGGGTATCCCATACCCAGAGCAGGTGCTATTAAAGAGTAAAAGGAGGGAAGGAGGAAAGGCAGTTTTATCTCGAAGTGGTAACCCAGCATTTTGGGGTTGGCTCTTACAGGATGAGGTTCTGGAATTGAACTTCCCAAATCTGAATTTTAAGTGCTTTCTCTCTTTCTTTTATTCTCAGCTTTAGCTGATTTTGTGCCGTAGGGACCTTTGTCATTGTTAACGCTGCAAGGGCAAGACCACATTTACGGTGTGCTGCTCAGTCTGCTCTAACACTGCCTTCAGAGATGCGCAGCGTGGCTATTTTAGACTCCTTTGAGTTCAGACTCTGTGAGCGGCAGTGGTTGGGCCTGGTGGGGATTTGAAGTGCCTCTTTGTGTCAGGAGCTCTGGTTGGAAGTTGGTGTGATTTTTCTAAACAATGCTATTTTTTTCCTCCCCAAACCACTCACCACACAGCTCCTCCGTTTCCTAGGTAACTTGAGTGCAGATTGGATTTCTCTCATATTATCCTTGCTCCTATATCATCTTTCTTATTTATTTTTAACCTTGCCATCATCTTTCTTAGCAATTCTTCGTGCTCTTGTGTGTGTTTGTAGTTTTCCGTGACTTGTTTTCCCCCCTTTGTCCATCTGAAGGGGTTCATCAGAAGTTTCTTATGCAACGTTTCTTTGTATTTGAACATACGTGACAGCTGAAATGCCAGATTGCCGTTGTCTGTTTTGTGATACCCCTATTCCAGTGGATGGTGGGTAGGTGGGTAAACAAATAAGCTGTAATTGCTCACAAGTATAAGGCTGTTCCAGAAGGACAGTTGTGTCCTGCAGTGCAGCAACTTTTAGTGTGTGCCAACGGCAGGGTTTCTTCAATAGGATCCTGTAAATCCTTGTTAGATAACTAATCATTATGAAAGAGTGCTAAAATACTGGAAAATGAAATGGAAAGAACTGTCCTCTGTTAAGATTGTTGTGTATGTATTCAGTGGTTTTCAACAGAACTGATTATTTCAGCACTTGCTTGAAAGCAGCTTCTTGGGCACTTACAAGGCATGCCTTGCTCATGAACTATAAACCTGGAAGGCTGAGTCATAGGCTGCCTTTTCTGCTGGAATACTTACGATGCTTTTGTCACATGCTTCTCTTTGGTCCCCCTGGTTGGAGATTGGTTGAGTTCTTAAACCTGGAGGTTGTTTGTAGGCAACAATTACCCTTTCAGGCCTGAGCAGTCACGTAGGTAGGGCTGTTCATTGATAGTCACCGTAGTGTTTTCCTGTTTCACAAACGTGAACAACATGGGGCTCTCTTTAGATGGGATCTACACAGGCAAGGAAATCTAAGGGTTTTTTTCTTTAACCTATTTCTACTCTTTGTGTGAAAGTTTGGGGATTTGGTCTGTAATCTTTGATCTACAATTGCTTTAATGTGCCTGACATACTAAACGCTGTCACATGTGTCTTAATGTGCTTCATGTTCAGTAAGTGCGTAAATATTTGCAGGTCTAGCTTATGACTGTGGTTGTGTTTCTCATGTAATGGTGAATCGGTTATTAGTGAACCGGGAACATGGGCCATGGAAGTCAGTGAGCCATGACAGGTAACTTTTATATTTGCCTGCTCACAGTACAAGAGAGAGATTTGGGAACAGGAGTTGTTGTTTGTCTTGTTACAGATAAAGCTTTAATCTCATGTTTTCAGGTTTCCAGAGGCATAGCTTAAACAGTAAGCAGAAAGGATTGTTTCCAGTGAGGCGGGAGGAAGAATTTCTTCTCAAACAGTCATAAATGGCTACTGATTGCATAACTTATTTTAGGCATATTTATATAATACATTCAGCTATGCATCCGTAAGGGTTTTATCACTGGTTTAATATGCAGCTCTAGATGTGACCGTTTCCCTGTTTCTGCATTTCTGCCTCCTTAATTGCGTGCAGTGATTGTGTAGGACTGCCATGTGCATGGCTTTTGTAAAGGACTTAGATGTAGAACCCGTGCTTGAGTATTAATATAAAAATGTTAACAATGGATGTCATTACTAATTAAAATGGAATCTCATCACTTACCTTTCATCCGATGCTAGCCAGCCTTGGAGGGCCTGTTGGATCTGATTTGCTTGTGGTTTTGGCACAGGGCTGCTCCTCCTTTGCTATCTGATGTATATGCAGTTGTATGTGACGGGATGGTAATGAGGCAAAGGCAGCAGTTTAAGCCACCATGGTGTTCCAGCACTGAGTGATTTAAGTTAAACCACTGAAATGGTTGGTCCAGAGCTGTAGTTACGGAGGGTCTGTGTGCCCTTTTCTAGCAGTGTTGGACAGCGTGGCTAACTTACCTCCAGGGAAGGCCAAAATGCTGCAGCTCTGCTTTTTGTGAAGGGCAGAGAAGAAAACTGATTCTGTAACGGCAAACCAGCAGTTTAAATCAGTGGTCCAAATTCCTGCCGTAGCACATTAATGTTTGATAGTGCTTGCACTGGGATCCCGTGTCCTCCCTCCTGTCCTTTCTTGCTGTGCTTTACATTCTCTGCAGAACCCCTGCCTATGTCTAGGTAATAAGTTGCTTTCAAAGTCTGCACAAAGTATTCAGTGGCAAAGAAACGATAATTTGATGAATCCAGGCCCTTGTTAGGCTGACCTGGGGATTCCTAACCTCCAAATGACTCTTTGAGCACATCGTGGATTTAGGTCATTAGTTTTCTCTTTAAGCTGACAGTCTCATCAAGCTGCTCCCTAAGGACAGCCTATCTGGAGTACCTGCTTTAAAGACTAGGCATGGGGCTTCTGCCTCTTGACAGCCTTTTGAAATGCTGGGGCTTCCACAGCACGGGTTTACAAGCTTCCTGCCCTCCTTCCTTTCTGAGCAGGAGCGCAGTTAGAGCCTTCATTTGCTCCGACAGCCGTGTTTCTGTTAATGCCCCCATAAGGGCTCTCAGTGGGGCAGGCTTTATATATTTATTTGTTCTTACCTGAGTGATGTTTCAGTGAGAGCAGAGGCACGGCAGCGAGCTCTGATGCTGCTCTAATGAGCTGTGCTCACTGTCCCTCCACTGATGGGCTCTAAATCATTAAAATAGCTCCCTGGTAAGCACTCGGAGCATATTTCATCTGGGTTTCATTTTTTAATGCAGCCAGGAGCGAGCTGTACGCTCCATAAGCACGTATGAGTGCTATGGCAACAAGAGCTAGGAGGCTTCTGAGGACTGCGTGGTATGCACTGGAGCAGTATTTTCACCCATCAGGCACTTGTGATGACAACAGCCAACATCACTGGTGCTCACGTTTCCAGTGAGACAAGTACTCGTTTACCCCTTGATTCAAGACCTGCTCTGCTGTTATCAGTTCTTTGCTCTTCCGATAGTAGAAGGAACGTGGTTTATTGGGTGTGGGGTCTTGCAGAACTTGTTTGATGTAAGGAAAGTACAGCTGTGTAGAGCTTTGCTGATGGGGCGTTAGCATTGGCACAGTTAGAGAAAGCCTATGATGTTGGTAAGCTCTCCTATATGTGCTTTAAACAGGGCTGTGCCACTTCTGTATCAGAGGAACGTTGCCTCACAGGTTTTTGTGCTCTGTAGAGGGGACCAAGCTGTCTCTGGTCTGACATTGCATTTTGGTCTTAGTGTGGTGAATTTCAAAGCTCTCGCTGACTTCAGAGCAAAGAGGATTAGCTGTTGGTAGATGGGCTGCTCTGCCTCCTGCTGCTGCTGTGCAGTGTACGAGCTGTTGATGCACATCCCTGTTCTCAGTTTCGGTTAGAGGCAGGGTTAGCTCTTTCCATGCTTGGTATTAATTCAGTGGGAGTCGAACTGGGATGGCAGCAGCCCCAGGTGTTTGTGCTGAGGGCAGGCATCTCTCCTCAAGAAGGGTGAACTTGACCAATAATAATGGGTTGTTAACGTGTACGAGGAGGAGGCATTGCAGTTGTGGTGTGAAGGTGTTTGGAGGAGGATCTTCTGGTGTTACTTACGTGTTCCTTCTTGGTTGCTGCTCTGCTACAGTGAATTACAGTCCCCGTGGGTATGGCCACAGCTCCGCTGCCCACATTTTGCCGTTGCAGACTTGTTGAGCAGCCTTGGGGTTGCTGCTCAGTCACACTGAACTATGTGTCTTGTTCACTTCATTCCCGCTGAGTCCAGGAGCTTTCTGAGGACCCACTAAAGGAACCGCATCCTTCAGTGGGCCGACAGTGGAGGTGGTAACTTCCCAGGAGGTGGAAGAAGGGCTCATTAAGGTCGAAGGAGCTGAAGTTGAAATTTGAGCAACCATTTCCCAAGTCAGAGGCATGCAGCTGCCTTTGTGGTACTGAATATTGTTCCAATGTGTTTCTTTCCAGAGGGGGGCAGGAATTCACGTGTTGTATGTGTTGTGAGGGGGAGTCGTGTCTGGAGAACGCTTTGCATCTCTGAGTCTTCCCAAGTTGTTGTAACAGGGAGCCTAGAGTGGAAACGGCTCTGTGAAGGAGGTTGTTTGGAGCAGTAGGAGTTGGCTTGGCCTTCTCCTTCAGGTCATAATAGCGGTTGCTCTGATTTATTTTTTATGTGTGATTACACAGAAGAACTTCACACAACTCCTATCACCTGCTCCCCATCACCCTGGTGAAGGGCAAGGGCTGAAGGCTGTGGTTATCCTGGGAGATAGGGGCATCTGCTTTGACTTCTTCTGTAGGCTTTGGCAAATGATATATAGCCTACCAGCTGCTGGGAGAATATTCTTTTGGTACTGTTTGGACAGACATTGCCATTACAGAGAGACTTTGTAAGCCAGAGCTTCCCCATTACAACTCAAATCTATTGATAGAGTGGCAGAAAGAGCTTTTGGATGTCAGGATCCTGCCTATTCTACAGATAACTTTTGTGGCTGCACCATCTAATACATAAGGCATAGGAAAGCTCAGGGTTAAAGATGATCTCTTTGTTTTCAATGCTGTCTTAACTGCAGGCATTAACTACAGTCATACTAACTAGAGGATACTTCCTCCCTGTACACACTCCTCACCACATAGGTTCTGGCTGAAAGCTGGTGAGATCGTGCATTAATTTTCCCTTGTAAAAATGAGAAGTAACAAACCTTGCTTATCTTGGAGATTGGGACGTTGAATTTAGCGATGTTTGTTATTCCCTGTTTAAATGCTTGCTGTCTCAGGATCAATCTACAGAGGTGAGCGTCTCTGTGAAGAGTGTATTCATTACTTGGACGCAGAAAGAACTGTCTGTCAGTACAGGCTTTTCTTCTGTTTTCCTTCTCCAGCTGGCACAGAATAAGCATAATCTCAGCGAAAACAGCTCTCAGCAGACTTTGCCATTAATTTGATTTCCTAATGAAATGTAATCTCTCATTCACCTTTCATTCTGCGCAGGTAAGAAGGCAATTTCAGGGAACAGAATTTTGCAAGTATCTGTATATAGTGAGGAGGATTATTTTTCTAGGAAAGGGATCAACTAGCTACCTATTATAACTGGAGCTTTGGGTATTGTGTGCAGGTAAGGGAAAGCTTCAAATTGAAAACATGAGATGCATGTTAAAGTATTTGTATGGATAGAGAGAGACGCAATTTAATATAGCTTATTGAAATATCCCTTTAGCTTTTCATCAGTGTTCATTTTGGATTTCGCTGTCTCATACTGTATTGGAAGCATTAATGGGCAGAATAGCCTAATATATGTGGATATTGAGCTAGCATCAAGTTGTGTGAGCGATAATATCATAGTGTTATGTGGGAAGTAATTGTTCCTTTGCTCCTTGTAAGAGAGTGAGGGTTTGAATTGAGTGTGAGCAAAAGGAAGAGGAGGAGGGAGGAGCAGGCGGCCTGAACTTGATCTCTACTGATATAACCTCATGTCATGGTTTAAGTCCAGCCAGTAACTCAGCACCATGCAGCCACTTGCTCACGTCCCCTTTCTCCCCATCACCTCTGGACGGGATGGGGAAGAGAACCAAAATAATGTAAACCCCACGGGTTAAGATAAGAGCAGTCCAGGAACTCGAGTATAATATAAAACTTCTACTGCTACCACTAATGATAAGGGAAATAACAAAGGGAGAGCATGCAAAACAAAAAAAGAACAGTAAACCCAAGTGATGCACAGTACAAGTGCTGACTGATACCCAGCCTGACCCAAGCAGCAATCTGGGCCTTCTGGATGGCTCCCCCCCCGTTTCTATACCGAACATGGCACACTGTGGTATGCAATACCCCTTTGGCTAGTTTGGGTCAGGGTTCCTGCCTCTGCTTCCTCTCAGCTTCCCGTGCCCCTCCTCACTGAGACTGAATGCGTGAGACTCAAAAGTCCTTGATTGGAGTAAGCATTACTGAGCAGCAGGTAAAACCGTCGGTGTTATCAGCGTTGTTCTCAGACTGAAGCCAAAGCACAGCACTGCACCAGCTACTAAGGAGAAAAACAACAGTTGCAGCTGAGCCCAGGACTCCTCATTAGGACATTATATGGTCTTTGTTGCTGAAGGTCATGAGAAGTGTGTAAACTGAAAAGGAAATAAAAGTGCTGCCATTGTCACAGTGGGGTTGTCTGATGCGGTTTATTTTCATGTCTGTTTATTGATGTGACACCCAAGCTCTTCAAGCCAAAGGCTGTCTTTTGTAATGCTTACTTTTTGCCTGATACAGCGGGGTGTCTATCCATTGCTCAGCTAAAGATTCCGCAGCAATCCAAGTAACTGTAGTTAATAATGGAGTAACATGAGGAGTTGACTGCTGTGGAAGTCACTTTTCTGTGAACTACTTAATAACGTTTGAGCATGCAAGTGTTAAGTATCAATACTAAACATGGCCGCTGTTCCTGCTTGCACTGGCATCCATTACTGCCATTGTAACCAAAGCGTTTCTTGTTTCTCTCTCAGGCTCAAAATGCCCAGCAGCTCCATGAGAGGATCCAGTCTTCTAGCATGGATGCGAAGTTAGAAGCACTCAAAGACTTGGCCAACTACTCACGGGATGTGACGTTCGCCCAAGAATTCATAAACCTAGATGGGATTTCCCTACTAACACAAATGGTTGAAAGCGGCACAGAGTGAGTGTTCTGCTTAAACTCCTTTATCGGGTGCTTTTGTGTTCACTCCCTTGAGTGCCTGAAGCGTTTCTGTGTACAGCATCTAAGATTATAGGGAATAAAACATCTGAAGAGTTCTGGGCTGCTGGGACAGCATATCCATTATCAATGAGGATATAATTAATGTCCCCTAACAGTAGCCTGGTGAGGATAGGCATGGAGTGAAGTAGGAAGTTGCAAGTACCCTCTGTGCCATAAAGTTTTGGGAAGCCCGTGGTCCTAATTTCTCCTCTGCCTGTTGGAATTTAGATAAATCACTGATAATACATTTAAGGGCTGATACTGAAGTGTTGTCATCTGAAATCTGTGGTTTAAATGTCACATTACTGAGAACATGTAAAGCAAAACCCGGGGCTCACTTTATTTCCACTTTTATTGTTTGAATTCTGGCTGGGATCTTTTGAATAACAGTGGCTTTTTGATGTGAGATTGAAAGCTGGCCTGTGAACATGCTTTCTTTACCAGAGCATCTTACCAGTTCTCATCATTGGTGGAAATCAGGACTAATAGTTGTGTCTATGGGCTTAATGTGGGGGTCCTACAGACAGCATCAACTGGATTGCTGCACTATAAACTGTATTCTAGCAGTTACTATTTCAAGGTTTTGCTTTCAAGCAAGTGGTTTAGTGCTCTGCAGTCAGGCTCTACTGCACGTGAAGAAATCTTTCCTGAGAGGAGGGAAATGCTCTGAAAGCAGCTTCTTTATTCATTGGGGATGTTCAGTCTTGTGGAGCAGGCTTCAGAAGTAGACTGAAAGCAGTCCAAATCCCCTCACAAACGTGCTCGTGTTCCCTTGGGTTCAAGGAAGTAAATGGCATCAGGGAGTAAAGCAGAGGTAGTGAATGGGTTTGGAATGAAGCACAAGTTGTCTCTGGTGGTCCCAGTCAAGACATATTGGGGAATCTCCACAGAAGAGTGACGTACTTCTTAGAATGCAGTAGTCCTTAGATTGGGAAATGTAAAAGCACACTCATCCCTCCTGTTCTGTGGTCAGTGCGTTACTGGGCTTTGAATGCCTATTGCCAAACTCCAGCTCCATAGTGGGTTCTCCATTAGCTCCTGGTTTCATCTCCAGGTTTGGGCTGATGGCCTTTATTTCTTGAAGAGATGTGGTCTGTGGCACAGACCGCTTAAAAACCAACCAGAAATACATGCTTCTGGTTACCCCATTTGTCAGCTTTTCTTACATTCATAGACGATGTGCTGTTTAGAGACCAGACCAATTTAAAGCCCAAGGCAGGTTTAAGTTGGTATAAGCCAATGTGCCCAGTTACTGTACTAATTAAAAGGGTGTGCAGGCTCTCATGTGCCTCTGCAGGTCAGAACAGAAGCACATTAAGAGTCACTGCCTCTGTGGTTCATTTTCTCACGGATTTATTTCAGTTGAATGGTTTAACTTCACCGCGGAAGGTATTTAAACCAAAGCACTTTGCTGCCTATTGGAGCAGACAGGAGACATTCGCATTCTTTACAGGCATTTCTTCTAGCTGCCCCGAGGCTGAAGCAAGTGCCCTCCTCACCCTTCAGATGTACTGCTGGGCTGTCTGTGGAGTGGGCCAAGCTGTAGCAGCCTGGTCTGGGTTAAAAGCAGCTGTCTGGGGGGGAAGCTTGTTGAGCCAGCACCGCTGTTGAAAGAACCGCTCAGCAAATGACACCCTGGCAGTGATTCCTGATTGTGAGGGTATGTTTCCAACCACACAGCAGGCTTGTGGACTGGACATGCGAGCAGAGCCTGCTCCTTGGTTCGGTTAATGGTAGGGGGTTTAAGTAGCTTGCACTCAGAGGGGTCCCTAACTTCTGTTGTTAGCTGCTGTGGTACATTTGTCACCAAAAATGCATTGATCAGCCTGCCTGTCTGATGTACTGATTAGTGCTTCTGCCTGTGGGCAGAAATGATGCCTGGTTTGGGCACTGAACAAAGACTCAGACTGAGAGCTTCCAGCAGCTTCATGCGTTGATGAGCTCTTGATACTCCAGTCTCCTTCACGTTCAGCAATTTCCAAGCAGCCTTTCAAGGCCAGGCTGGATGGGGCTTGGAGCAAGCTGCCCTAATGGGAGGTGTCCATGCCCGTGGCAGGGCATTGGAGCTAGATGAGTTTAAGGTCCCTTCCAGCCCTGCCCGTTCTGTGGTCCTGTGAACCTAAGCTTTCTAAAGGGGTCTGCAGGTCAGGTTTTTCCAGGTCTGGTTTTGTGAGGGCTGTTTAAAGCAAGAACATCTGTGCTGTGCTGTACATCCCCTTATGCTTCCCTTCTGATACTGTGCATCACTGCCCGATAAGTGCACATCTAGCAGAACTTGAGGTTTAATGGAAGGGGCAAATCCAAATATTCACAGTCTGAGCAGCCTTAGCTGGCCATGGAGCTGCTTGTCCAGCTTCAAGCTATTGATCCTCTCCTCCCACTTTACGGTCTGTCACTCACTGCTGTTCCCACACACTAAGCAAACAGACAAACTGCTTCCTCAGAAGCAGCACTCTTTTGGTTTGTTTTCTTACTTTATTATTGCAACCAAATGGCTTTCTAAAGATGGGCTGTGAGTGAAAAAGGGACGTGTGAGAGGTAAAAAAGGGTAGTGTATATCTCTATTCCAGCTTTTGCTTGGGTCTTCTGCAGTGGCATTAATGAGGTCCCACAAGGTGCTTGCTGAACAGGCAAAGCAAGCTGAAGACCTGCTTGCCTTTATCTCTGACCATGGGCTGTGTGCCCCAGCAGTGCTGCCCTGGGGGCTGAGCTGCTGACCCGCCATGGTGCTGGTCACCCAGAGGCTTCAAACCCAAAACCTCTCTTCCCTCCTTCTCCCTGTACCAGGACCCTCCACGTTCTTTTCCCCAGTGGTATTTTTAACTGATCGTTCCAGTGTCCATAGGTGGACCTACTCAAGCCATCGTATGAACATTCTAAAAGGGAGAGGGCAGTATTAGAGGAGGAACGAGCAGCCAGGAATTTCAGGGAAGGGCAGAAACTTCTTTGATAGCCCAGTTTTAGAAGGCAGTAAGTTTTGTAAGGATGCCTTTACTATATCTCTTCACTTTGGAGTTAGTTTTGGGATGGGGTTGTTGAGGCAGCCTTGCTTGAATGGGGCTAGGACTGAACCGTACAGCTGGCAGGGCTCTAATGGCTCCGTGCTGCTGATTAGCACCCCTTGTGTGCTAATGCCTGCTTCCAGCCCGGTCCTGCTTCCTCCCTGAAGCTGGTCCTGGTGTCTGGGTGCTTTACAAAGCCAATCCTGCTTGTTAGCTTGCTTGCAAAGTACCTGATTCTGTTCTGCAGAGTTAGTCTGGGGCTTCAGGAAGCAAAGAAAGGAGGTGGGCATGAGTAGGTGCAGGAAAGGCCCTTTCTTGTGGCAGCAGACCATTACATCGGCCTATGTGCATGACTGAGCCACAGCCTGAGAGCAGTTGTGTTGTGAAACAGTGTGAGAGTGGTTGTTTCTGCTCTCATTGCAGTGCAGAGATGGCACTGATGTATCCTGCACCAAGGCGGAGTGATGCCTGTGTTCACTGTGCGGTGCGGCTGTGTCAGAGATTGATGAATTTGCCCAAAGGGGCAGACAGTGCTCATTAAAAGCTCCATCATACTCAGTGTAAGGTTGCTCTGAGGTTTCCTTTGCACGTGGAACACGTATTAGGGGCAGCTCTTAAGTTATAATTTGAGGGTGTAATTAAGTTTTAGTGGGCAGCCTCTGGAAAGCAAGGCTCCAGCTTTCATGTAACTTCCACTGAGGAAGAGGCTGATGTGTTATTTATCGTTGGCTGCATTTATTGTGCTGCTTACTCATTATTTCAGTGAAAATGATGACTATGAAAGTACAGTGACCAGAGAAAGAGGATGTAAATTCCTGCGTCTGAGGTTACCTCTGCTTCGTTCCTCCTGGTGATGAATAGGAGTAGACCAAGTTGACAAGAACAGCGTTTCCTAGTTAGTTTTCCATCCGTTGCATTCCTGAATGTTGAAGAAAATGAGGATGTGTTGGAGAACAGCCTTCCTTCCCAGTCCCTTGCTGTTGATACAGCCTCAAAAACAACAAATGGAGAGGTTTCTTTGATTTTGTGTATGTTTTCAAAAGTGGGTTCAGTGCTGTGCGTAGTTACCATCATTTGGGCCACATCTGGAGTGCCTTCTGCTTGGAGCACATGAACTGTAGACCTGGTGTATGCAGGTTCAAAGCCATAGGGATTGGTGGTCAGCAGATTGGAGGGTGCGTGGGGCCCTTGTGAAGCTGAGAGTGCCTCTTGTCAGTCTGAATGTGTCAGCAGAGATGCTGCATGTCTTAGAAACCATCCACATGCATCTCAGTCCTCTTGATGGAGACGGCTCATTTCTGTTTTTCCTCCAGGCTCATTCTTGCTTCCAGAGCATGCTGAGCCTCTTATTAACTGATGGAGACAAAAGAGAGAGCAGAAAAAAAGCCCTGGTTTTATGTTTATTTTTATGGTTTGGTTGACCTATAAATAGTAGCGGCAACTGCAAGATGGGTTAGGTCATGAAGAGCAAGTAAGTGCTGATCCCATTTTACAGTTATCCATGATGTCCAATCGTTCCTCAGACCCTCTGCGTGTGCCCCTAAAGAGGCGTGTGGGTGCACACAGTTATTTTCCTTATCAGAGTGAGATTCCCTGTCTGAAGCCCTGTTTGTGCCTAGTTCAGAGGGGCTGAATGTGTGACAGGCAGTGTACGAGGTAAGTGTAAGGTTGTGCTGCTCCTGCTCCGTAGCCCTGACTGCAGTGTCCTGAGCACACACAGGAGGAGAGCAGTGCTGGGAGGTCCTAGTGACCATAGTGGCTGATGAGGAGATGTAATCAGGAACCAGACTGGAAGAAATGATCACGTTTCTTTGCTGCCTCATCTGTCGTGACGTAGTTTGTTCTTTCAGAGCTGTGTTCAGTAGTGTAGCCCAGAGTTAATGCTTCAGAAAGCCATGGGTGTATGGGGTCTTTCTGATGCAGCAGAAGGCACCTCCATATTACCTAATAAAGTGAGAAAAGGAGAATGTAAGTCACAAATATTGAAAGACCAAAGAGTTAACAAAAGGGACCTATGGGTTTTTTTGTCATTATTATTATTAATAATAATCTTATGTCTGGGAGGAAAAGGAGGAGGAATTCCTCTGCAGAATTTCCAGTATTTCATTGGTGTTATCAGTCTCTGTCACTTGTCATTTGCCTGAAAGAGCACACAGGGGTTTTGCCAAGGAAATAAAGCTGTGCTAAGCCTGTCCTGACAGAAACCAGAGTTGGTTTTGCTGCTTGAATTCTTCAGAAGTCTGCTTCATCTTCTCCCATTGAACATGGGCAGTTGCAGGTTGGCTGCTGTGCAGCTGGAGGTCCCTGAGATGGCAGTTGTGTGTGCTGTAAGGTGAAATCCCAGCTCCTGGCTTGTCTCACACAGATAATACTGTGTACTAGCCCAGTGGAAAACTGAAGGCAGAGTGGTTTGGAGCTAGTCTGACTTCAGCACGCTGTCTGGGACAGTTGCACACATACCTGCTAATGGTTTTTTCCACCCCAGGCTGATGAGTATTTCAGTGATGCTGTCAAAGCACTTAAGCAGCCCTTGCTCACAGCCACTTGTTCCTGTTCTGCTTCATCTGGAGAGTTCTGCCAGTACTGTTCCTAGCAAGCGGGACTGGAAAACTGATGGAGATGATTAGAAGTGATGATAAAGGCTAATTTTAATGCAACATTCCATAACCCAGTTCAGTTTTCTTGATCGAGCTCACAGTGTTGCCCCAGAACAGTTGTGTAAGCACAACTATTGGGTAAATGGAAAATGGATTTTCAGGAGGTATGAGCAATGCTAAGTATGCCTTTGAATAAAGAACTCCTTTTCCACCCTTCCTGGCTGCTGGCTGTGCAGTGCCTGCTCCCTCTCTTGGCCATCTTCAGTGCTCATCTGAGTGCTCAGGGATGCAGTTCAGGTTGCTAATCCGGCAGAAGCGAAGCCAGCTGATGGAGGGGGGACAGTGATTTGTATTTTGACAGCGCTGGGCTGTTAGGCAGGCTCCACCGTGCCTGTGGAGCTTCACTTGGCAGCACAGGTTACTTAACCTGACATTGCTGCCAGCATCCATTCGTGTCCAACCGGGGTTATAGGCAGTCTTCATTTCATAGTGCTTCTGGAATGTTGGGAGAGGGTGAGTGCTGTCTGTGTGGAAAAAAGCCAGAAGAGTCTGCAAAATCAGGTAATCTTCTGTAGCGACGGGGCGATGGTAAGGACAAGAGGAGGAGAAAGGGCTGCAGCCCCTCTCTCCACACAGTTCCCATAAAGGGAGAACGTGCGGTGGGTTTTCTTTGTGGGGTGGCATTTGTGTTGGTTTGGTTGTCTCCCTTTTGGTTGTCTCTTTTGGGTTTGCTTCCCCATCAGTTTCCAGGCCCGGATTCCACCCTCCCTCCCAGCACACACAGGTACAGTTTCTTGTGCATCCTGTGCATGTGCATAGCACACGCTGTGTTTAGATAAAAGCCCAGTCTGAAGATGGAACAGCCAAGGATTACCTCTTTGGAGGGAAGAGGGGAGGGCATTGCTGCTCCTCACACTCCTGCCATTCCACCCCACGGCTCTTCCCTCTGGCTTGTTTTTCTTACTTTGCCTGTGCTTAGGAGTATTGGCATTTACCTGACCCCTGCTAAGGGGGGGTACCAACACCTTTTTGATAGGAAGGAGGGAGGAGGCAGTTTTACTGAGGTTTGGTTTGCAACCGCTTCTGTAAAATGTGATAAAAAGAGCAATTCCGGCAGTGGATTTCCAAATGTTCTTGCAAGTACCAAGATGGGAAAAACTTTTTTCCCTTGTTTTTGGACTCCAGACTGGAGCGTATTTGAGGATCCAGCAAAAATAAGGAGAGGGTAAAGCTTCCCCTTCGGCAGCTTCCCAGGGTGTTTCTGTGTGCTGGGCTGTGGCGACTCGAAGGTGCTGCTGCAAAACTCCATAGTCGTCATGCAGATTTCACCCCAAAAGTCACTTCAGCCTCCTGGCCAGAGTGTTTCCCTGACTTCACTGATGTGTGATAGCGCTTAGACAGCAGCCACAAGTGTACCCTCCTGTGTTCTCTTGTCCTGTCACCTACAGTATGGGCTGTCAGTATGTTTGTAAAGCAGTAGCCAAATGCAGCTCTAATGGAGATGGATAATAGGTTGTTCATTCATCATCCCATCAGCTTTTCTCTAGAGGGGGAAGGTTTTATGAGTATCTTCCACCGTTGCTGATGATGGCCCTTTCCAGGACCGCAGCTCAAACAGTGCAGTCTCAGAAGCATTGGTTGCAGTGAGGTGGTGCGACTGCTTTACCTCTTGGCATCTGTAGCTCCAGTGGATCTACTATAGGACAGCATTTGAGTTGTCCCCAGAGCAGCCAAGCCTTGCTGCGCACTGTGTGTTGCCCCAGCTTAGATTTGGGGTATCTTTGGTCCTTGTACAGTCTTTTTGCACAAGCAACAACATGTGCTGCCCTAGATTGACTGCTGCTCTTACCTGTTGCTTTGGAAAGGGTGATATTAGTGGAAGATGTTTGGTCTAATAGGATGGTTATCTTTCTCCTCAAGTCAAAATTTGCTGTCTGTGTATTGCTTCACCAGAAAGCCTTAAACTGTCTGGTTTTTGCTCTGTATTACTCTAAGTTTATGTTTTCTCTTGCATTGGACATGGTCTGATCCCCAGCTACCTGATTGCCAGTTAAGATGGAGGAGAGTTGTGTAAATGTTGAGAGCTGCTGTCTAAATGTGTTGTTCCAGGGCTCAGGTGTTTGTTCTTTAAATCCCTGGGCTGAGTCGTGGGGAAGATGCACCTGATTATAGGCTGTTGTGGAAGACCTCTGCCGAGGCTGAGCCTGCCCTTCGAAGCCATCCCAGCTTGCGACCACCGCACTGGTTGATCAGGCAGACACAGCACAGGTTTCAAGTTCACTTGCTCCCAAAGCAAGCACCTGGGGGCAAAGCAGAAGTTAAGGCTGTGAAGCTTTGCTGGCACGTGCTGTGGAAGGTAGCTTGGGTCTGCACGTATCTGGGAGATGACAAAGCCCATTTGTGGTGTGTTCTTGTTAGGGTTTAGTGGAGCGCTCCTTCCTCAGCAATGGCTTTCTGCTGAAGTTGGGCTGTCCTGCGGTGGAAGTGCTCTGAATTTTTCTGCCCCTAACAGCAGGTTGAGGGTAATCTTCTCCCCTTTTCAAGGCCCTCATCGGGATGCTTTTTGTGCGCTCATTACTACTGGCTGCACGATAGGAGTTGTAGCGTAAAGGAGCTAAAGCCATGAAATCTTAAGAACAAAACGATGTCACACTTCTAATTTGAGCTAGGCTGTAACCCACTCTGTGCTTAGGTGCATGATAAACTGTGCCACGGTTATCCTCAGGCAGGAGTTCTGCAGCTCACAGCTGCAATGAAGGATTTCAAACCACTGTGATGCTCTTCCTGTGTGTTCTGCCCTGCTGGTTACAAGCAAGCCCCAAAGCTGCCCTCCCTGAGACCGGTCCTTCTTGAAAAGAGCCTGTAAATAGGCAGTGCTGTCTATGGAGAAAGCACACCATGTCTTGTGTGTGAATGGAATGGAGGTGGGAGTTACTGCTGGAGCAAAAGGGGGTGGTGAGGTAAGGAGTTCCATCAGTGTCCCAGGTGAGAAGGGGACAGGGAGGAAGGAGGGGGACCCCTTAAAGCATTCTTTTGAATGGTGGGCTGCCCAGCCTGGAGCTGCAGCCGATCCTCTGCCCTAAACCAGTGAGCCAGCTTTAAGAGATGGGTGTATTTATCTTCTGTTTGCTGGTTAGTTTAAGCAGTGTTCTAAAAGGAAGTTGTTTCCCTTGGATGCCATTTTTACCACTGCTAGTCTCTTTCTTCAGCTTGCTTTGTAGTGTAATCAGCAGTTCTGAAGGTGGTTATTAGCTGAAAGGTGGCTTGCAAATTGTGGTAGTGAGTTACAGCTTTCAACTGCACTTATTTGCTTTTCCCTCTCCCACCTTAATATTTGGCTTCCAGTTTCCTGAACATAGTAACAGTCTATTGCTTCTAGCTCACTGACGAGACACAGCAGTGTGTGTCAAGGGGCAAAAAGAGGAAGCACCTCAATAAAACATAAAACCTATGGGGTGTGTTGAGCAACTGGGAACCAAGTGTTTTGGAAGCTACAAGGAAAGCAAGAGCATCCTGCTGGAGCTTGAGCATGTAGCTTGGCCTTATAGAACCTGAATCAGTATGTGACATTCTTGAGCACATCATTGCCTTTCTCTAATGGGTTCCTTCAGCACCTTGAGTCTGGGCACATCCATCATTATGTGAATTTTAAGCGCAAAAGAGCCAGATTTCAGGCCGCAGATGCTGTTGGCATGAGGCTGCCATCCTGTATGAATGTGATGTGGAGCTGATGCAAGATGGTTTGGAGTTGCTGAGTCAATGCAACTCTATGGTTAGAAACCCAGGGGAAATTCTTTGCCTCCCATTAAAGAAAAGCTGTCCTTGACTTCAGAAGGTCAGGATTTTGGTCTGTGTTGATCCTAGCTGCACAACAGCTTTCAACCATTCTGGGACATCGGTATCAATGATGGACACTGGGAGTCAGTTGGAGCTTTTCAGGCAGCAGACTGCATATTATAGCATAGGGGCAGAAAGTGCTTGACGTGTAAACCTTTATTGCTTTGTACCAAAGGTGTTTCTTACTTACCTTATTTAGGATGCCGGGGCAAGCTTTAACAGTCAAGAGAAGCAGGTTATAGAGAAATGTGATGTATTTCACCTGTCAGCTGCTTCTTCACTTCCTCCTGTTCCTCACAGAAGTTCACACAAGTATTGTGAACAGATACCTGAAATTAACGTTGAGCGTTCTTTACGAGTGACTGAGCTGTTTCTGTTCACAGCGACGTTAGTAATTCACCACCTCTTATCGCGTGTCTGTCTGCGTTATGTGGAGGGGTAGGGGTGTGCGTGGGTGTGGATGCAGAGGTGAGGAGGGGACGGGTGTTTTAAAGCATGTCTTCTCACGTGCAAGTTTTACTTTTGCAGACGGTATCAGAAATTGCAGAAGATAATGAAGCCCTGGTAAGAACCTCCTCCGCTCCTTGCCTTGCGCGCTGCCTCCTCTCTTGCATGACTGGGTTCAGACCCTTTCACTAACCTTTATACAGCTCTGCTTATCCCTTCAGCGACTCTTCGGCCTTCTCTGTTTTCTGCTCTCTGATGCCTGATGAGATTTTCTCATGAATTTGCTTTGCTTGGAATGAGTGCTTCATTTCCGTAGCTCCTGCAGGGCTGCTGCTGTGTCTGAAGTCAGGCTTTTCCTTTGTTTCCTGTGTTAATTTGAGCAAACAAAAGATTTCCCCACCTTCCCCAATTCCCCCCTTAAATTCACGGGGCTCACATGGCTGATGGTAGGCAATCCTAATTGCTGCTGTTGGTGCGATGAAAGCACGGCTCATTGTACCAGTCTGAATTCCTGTTATTCACTGGTCCCAGGTAACGCCAGCTGTTGCAGCCAGTGGCATAAAGGCAAATGGTGCTATAGTAAAGGGCCTCATATCAGAAGGTTCTGAAACGTGCTTATTTCCATGATGATGATTTTGAATCTCTGAACTGATTTTCTGTGTGCTTCAAGTCAAGCACAGACTTTGATAAATTGGGACCCCAAGAAATACTCCAGTATCTTGATTGGCTTGGAAGCTTGGCATCTCAAGTGTAGCTAAAACCCAAGGAAGCAAAGGAATAATTAATCAGCTAACCACAGATCTGTCACTTGGAGCCTGATGTAGTTTATCACACGGGAAACGCCGCTTCCTGTCCGAATCCATGCTAAATCATACTTTCACAAAGTATAAACCCAGTTTGGAAACGTGTATTTTTAAACCTAATCAGGAAATTAGTGAGAATCCATTTGGCAGCAAAGTTGAGCCCTTCCTCTCCTTTTTCTTTCTCAACCTGGTACAAAGTAACTTGTTTCATAGCAGAAAAGTTCAGATCCTGAGGAGAACGATTGCAGTGGTGTGAGGTCTGCAGCATCCTTGGCAGCATCTCTTCTGCTGAGAAGAGGTACCTCCTGTGCATTCGGATGGTGCGTTTTTCCTCACTGCTGTGCAAAGAGTCCTGTGTGGACAAACAGTCCTACTCTGCAGCATCTCTGTGCTTCCAAATTCTGTTACCCTGTAGCTTTTGTACGTTAAATTCTGTGACTGCTCTCAAGACAGTACTGAAATGTGGCTTAGAGTTGGACTGCACCCTGGATTTAGGACCTGATCATAGCGATGTGCTGCGTTATTTACACTGTTTAGTTTGGGTTCCTCATGGGAACAGGGCATTACCCACTTGAATAGGATCCTTACTCATCAGTGTAGGTATAGCATATCAATGGATACAGTCATAAAGAAAGTGTGTGTGACTGAAGCTTATTCTAACGTTGTAAATTCCATCCTGCTGGTAAGCTTCAGTTCGCATTGGGGCGCATGGGTTGATACTTTGATTTCCCTCAGCAGTGCCTGAAATGCTGCAGTTCACATAACAAGCTCTTGAGTTTGGGACTTGTGCTTGAAAACGGACCAGAGCCATTGGTCAGGATGTGAAGCCAGGAGTCCTGGAAGCTGGCCTGTTTGCATGCTTTGGAAGTGAAGCAAGCACTGTGAGTGCGCTTCTTGAAGACCCTGACTGTTTGTCACCCACGGATTGACAGCAAAACAACAAGAACTACAGAAAAGCCCCTCAGAACCTATACAGAACTGAACTGTAAAATCTTGCAGGCTCCACCTGCTGTCTTCTTGACTGAAGAAGCTCAAAGAAACCCAATGGTGGCAACAACAACCAGTTACTTCCAATGTTCAGGATGCCGTATTCCATCAAGTGGCCACTGGTCCATTTTGGCTTGCACCTGACTTAGTTGTAACCTGGTTTTCACAGAGAGCCCTTGTTTAATGGCTTCCTTCACTGAAGGGAGCTCCTCTAAAATGTGAGTTTCTTCTTCTGTGCCCTTTCAGTTTTAGGGGTTCCTAGGTTGTGTCAGGGTTTTACTTATTCCGTGTTGGATAATGCTTGGATGAAACAAAGAATTCTTGTGAAAGGCGGTTTGCATTGCAGAACTGAACTGTAGTCAAACCAGGCTGACCGGAGAGCGATGTTTTCCCTGTGCAGTTAGTTATTCCTGGTCTTTTAAGGAGGGCTGGTCCATTTAGGGAAATTACCGTGAAATGAGCAAAACCAGGAGTTTAGAAGGTGGGGAATAATGGAAAAGGCAATTTTAATCACATCTTCATGAAGAGACGGTGTGTAATATTTCCTTTGGGCTCGCTTCCCATGCAGACAAATGCTTAATGTACCTTAAAGTGGATTTAGTCATACTCCTTAATAAGAGTATCCGGATCTATTCAAGAGTAGTTTCAGTTCTGTTTAGGATTTGCAGCTTGTTTTGTTTAATCAGAGTTCGTTTTGGAGCTCAGGGATGCCCCAGGACTGGGTTCCAAAGGTATTTCATGTTTTTGGAATGCAAATGGTTTGAAAGCAGTTGGTCTGATTGCTTGTAATGAATGGGGCGAAACTGTGCCACAAGGAAGGGTTTCAGTGGTGCTTGGTGTGATGGAGAGGAAATACATAAATCTGTGTCGCAGTGTGGCAGTGAAGTGCATTTCCTGTTATCATGCGGAGATAAGGCAGCCACCCCACAGGTTGTTCAGTCATTTTCAGCTGTACTGAGCAGCAGGAAGGTGCAAATTGCTCCTAGATTTGATTTGATTTGATGGTGGCTTAGCTTCACCCGTGGAAAGGTTATGTGAGGAAGCAAGGCAGTGTAGAAGCAATGGAGGGGAGCCATAGCAATAAAAAAGGTGCTTGTTCACTCCGTGCTTGCTGAGCATCCTGCTACATCATCAGCCTTCCTTTCAGATGTAGTTTCTTGGCCCCATGGCCTTTCCAGAGCTGTTGTCCTCTGGTGATTAGACACATTCTGCTGCCCTGTTTAAATTTATTCATGGCCATTTACCCTTGACAGCTCTATCTTCAAAAGCTGTTTGTCACTCTTTGATGTTGACCTCAATGATGGCAGGCCTTTCAGCTGCCCAGTATTGGGCTATGAGCACAGTTGCTGCATGATAAGAGAGTTAACTGCTTCCTTAACTACTGCATTTACTGCTAGGCTGCTATTCTTCTGTTACCTCCTGCCCCGTTGAGGTTATTCCCTTCAGCTTTGGTTCTGTTTTGACAATGAAAAATGGCTTGTTTTGAAGATGTACTGTCTCTGGCTTCTGGTCCTGTTGGGCTGGTGGCTGTATCCTGGTTGTGACAGACAAACAGCAGTGAATTTCCAAGTTTCTTATGGAACTTTCTATCATATAAACATGTGAGACAGTCCATTTAGCTTTATTCTGGCTTATATTGCCTTTTCTGTTTGGTTGTGACAGCTGAGCCTGACTAATTAGTCTTGATTTAAAGTATCATTTGAACAAGCGAGTATCTTTCAATAGTAATGAAATACTCGTTTTCGTATATGTGTTAAATATGGAGAGGGTTTTTTTTTTCTTTTTTCTTTATTTTTCCCCCAAATCACCTAGGGGATCTTATCTTCTTGATAAGAACTGCAGATTGCTTTAGGCACCTTTCAAACTACCAGATGTAGCTATGTGCATGCACATATATGTACAGCTGAAGCTTACTGAACACTCATGATATAAAGATGGTTTATGATGTGGAAATGGCACTAGGAAGGCAAGTGGGAGGCTGATGTGTGGGCTCCCAGTGTATGGAGTCCCCACCGGAGAGCCAGAGCTTGCCTGGGAGCATGGATCATTGAGATGTCAGTGTTGGTGAGAGATAGGAAATTGCAATTACACAGTGTATCTTTCGGATCATTTCCCCCCCTTGCTGTGCTGACAGACATTGCAAAGCACCTTCATCAGGAATTGCCTTCAACTATTAATTGGTTTGCCCGAGCAGCAAGGGGTTGGTGTTTACTGAGCTGCCACGTTGTGCTGTGGGTTAGACTACAAAGATCTGATGCAGAAAGAACAACTATTTTCACCATTTTTGTCTGAAACATGAGGTTTGGGTTAAACGGCTCCCACAGCATTGTCTGAGAGTCGCTTTCATGAACAGGCTTTGATTCCCTGGCAATTTCTAGTGCCTGTTCTGGCTGCTGCTCTCAATAGTTTGAGTGTGTGTGTCTGTCTTGAACTGAATTGTTTGGAAGTCTGTTTCTACCTATCTGCTTGTCTTTAAACACCGAACAACGTATGAACCCCGCTTCCTTCCCCCTCCGAATACTTGAATCCTTATCTTGCTCTAGTTACCCTGGAGATTGCTTTCAGTTCTAGCTGTGCTATTCCTGATGCTTTATCCTTTAAGCCTGGCTTTTGACTTTTGCAGCGCCACTTAGTGCGTGTGGGTGCATATGTGCAGCTGTATATACACGAAATGCACACTGTGTACGCATATGTAGTGCTGCAGAATGTACAGAGTTGGAGTATTCCTGCTTGAATGGTCCCAGTGCTGCACCTACCTCTGCTGTCATTAATGGTCTGAAGCAGTGTCACCGGAGGGACAGCTGGTGGGGTGGTTGACCATTTGAAGTTGAGCAGTGCTTTCACCTTCCCCATCCTTTGTGGTTCTGTCACTGTCCCATCTACTAAGATACGTTTATATGTGCGCGCAGAGCCTTTTCTGTTTGCTGGTTTCCCCTCCGAAGGAGGCTGGATTAATGGGCAGGGTTAATCAGTAGTCTTAATGAGAAGAATGCATGGGACTCTTGAGCTCAGGTTAGTTTAATTCCTTTTCACCCTCAGCAGTGGCTGGAATGCATATCTACATGCAGGTTTAATACTGCTTAAGTAATCTCTCAAAGCATTGTTAGTGGGGATTAGCTTTCGTGTGCAATTAGTTTTATAGCAGAGTAGTTATGTCCTAAATACAGGTTTATTGACTACATTTTAAAACAATATGGGAGAAGATCCAAGGGAGATAAATCACCTGCTTAGTTTAATGCTGGGCAGGATAGTTTAACCACTTTTCAACCTATGTGTCCTATCTTTTTTTATCTTTTTGTATCTTTTTTGTATCTATTTTTTATCCTTTTTTTCCTTTTTTTTAATGTTTTTTTAATTTTTTAATGTTTTTGTATCTTTTTTTCTTCACATCTCCTTTAGTTTGGCTTCTTAAAATACCAGGATTTCATGTATTTGGGAAGTATTCTGCCGTGGAGATGTGTGGGAATTGGGTACAAGTGTTTAGAAGGAAGCCTTTCCTATGGGATCCTGTTTGATTTGTTTGTCATAAATAACCATTGTATGCAGAAGAAATGGGTTGGGGAAAATGGCAGGACCAGAGCTCATTAAATTTCCTGCAGAGCGCTATTGTTGCCTTGTTATGAAGTCCTTGGTTAGCTGGGATGCGGATGATGACAGTTAAAGCCTAATTTAATTCTTAACGTAGTGTTGCAGTACGAAAACCGAGCGAACAAAGCCAGCTCCCCACACAACCCCAGACCTTTCCATGTCAGGCGTTTGCTGAACAAAACACGAACAAACGGTTCCCTGCGGAAGTGCAGTGTGGTTTTTAAAGACGCTTTGTTTTTCATAAAGAAATGGTATTTTTCTTGCTCTCTGGTGTAGTTTTTAGTGGAGGACATCTGTGGAGTTATGGTGAACAAGAGCTCCTTTCTTAAATTAAGGTGCTGTTAAAGGCTGCATCATTACCATCAGACATCCCTAAGACAGATGATATCAAATCCAGTAAAGTGGCTGCTGGAGTTGCTGCATGGAAACTGGTTTCCTGCCTTATTCCTCTGACCTGCCATAAATGCCTTCCGTCTGAGTGGGTCTTTACTTGTGCAGGTTGGTGCAGGACAGCAGGAGAGCAAAGCACAGAATCAGGATTACTAGACACCACGTTGCTTTACAAGTACTAGGCTCGGATTTTGAACACGTTGAGCATTGCAGTTCCAATCTGACAGAGCTTTTTTGAAGTTTGCCTTTTTATTAGGTAAGCTGTTGCATTCAAATCACTGGGACTCTTCATGCTGTTTGATGGCATAGCCAGGTGCCCTGGTTACATATAGAACCTTTGTATATAGAAATATATATTTATACATAAAGCTGATCTTTAAAAGCTGGTTTTTAACCTGGGAAATTCCTGTTCAGGTTAGAGCACATCATTTATGTTTAAACCTGTTCTGAATTTAGTTGAGTTCATACAAAGATGCCCTGAATCCCACCTTTACCGGGGTAAAATGCAGTGCAGTGGCCTAAACAACTGGATCTGCGTGTTTGGATAACTTATGGGAGCTTTGAAATCTGCTTGACATGGCTGCCCGTGGGCAAACAAAAGGGGATGCATCTTCAGGTTCAAGGAAAGAGAATGAGGCATTGGCTAGTGGAAAACTTCTGCTCAGTATATAGTCCTAAAAATACATTTGTTTCCTTATGAGAGAAAGCACAACCACTCCATTGATGCAGAGGCACCAAAATGTGGCACCACTGTATGACCTTCAATTGGGAACGTTTCCATGAGCTGCTAAGAGAATGTCACCTCTTCCATTAGATCTAAACCTCTGAACCTGTACGAGATGTTCCATTTGGACTCTGATTTCCTTAAGCGTTGCATGTGGGGTTCTCCCAGGAATTAGTTCTTCTCTTAGCAAACCGCTTTCTTCCAGGTGGCTGGTCTTGATGTCCATGCTAAACTGGTTTGGAGACTCTGTTGCACGGCCTCTTGCTCTTCTGCTGCCTCTTAGTCTGTGATTGCCTTCATTTTTCTGCCTTTCACAAAGCTTCCTGCTGCTTTATTCCCTCGGTCACTGCCCTGCTGCATTGCTGGTAAATGTTATCCTGACTCCTGTCTCTTGCAGCTTTGGAGATATGTTGTCCTTTACACTGACTGCATTTGTTGAGCTGATGGATCATGGGATTGTATCGTGGGATACATTCTCTGTGGCATTCATTAAGAAGGTAAATCTGTAATCAACTCTCCCTGTTCTGTATCACTTTACATGTTTGAGGTGAGTCGGTGTTTTATTTCATTCTCTTTTCCCCCCAGGTGCATTATTTAGGCCATTGGTCAAGAAGGTGCATGGACACGTGGTTCAGGGGCCCTTTCAAACCATAAATGTTTGTAGTTGCAGGATCTGACCCAACTTCTACAGAAATCAATGGGAGTGAAATGGGATCAATGCAGTATTAGGCCTATTGCACGAGAAATGGCTTGCTCAATTAGATGCGACCTCCCTGGGCAGTTAAAGCAGAAATTAGTCTTTTGATTTAATGTAAATGAAAATGAGTAATGCCATCTCTGGACCAAAACCAGCGCCAGAATGTTTCCTCCGGGGCGTGGGAGGAAGGGAAAGGAATTGGTTTACAAATTGAAATTAAGCTTCTGTCTGCTGAGTTTATGAAGCTGAACTCTGCCCCCGTGAATCTCGCGGCTGAGCTCCGTGGGTTTGGAGCACATCTTTCCCCAGCTGGCAGCATCTGTTGTGTTTTCTTGGGTGTGGGAGACGCACGGAAGCAGCATGAGCACGGGAATATTCCTTAAGTACCGAGATATAACAGGATTTTTTATGGACTTAACCCTTTTCCTGGGCTGGGGGGACCAGAATCAACCCACGCTTCTTTACAAGGAATTTCCAAACCAGGTTGAACTCCAGGCTGAAGTTAGAAGGGTTTTACAGGCCCAGAAGAGATCAGAGTTACTTCACCAAGGTTGTGTCAGAGGCAGTAATGGCGTGAATATAACCTGTGGCAAAGATACCTTCATTATAACAGCGTGGGGCAGAGCAAAGACTTTTCATTTAGATTTGGTTCGAAAATGGCTGCCACCAAAGGAAAGTACAAATGTCCTTTTGTTGCCAAAAGTGAAAGAAGAATTAATTATGAAAAGAGCATTAGATCTTAAAGATCAAGTTTTGGTCATTAAAAATGATAGATGCTATTTGTAAGAAAAAAATCAGTGGAATTGACCTGGTTTTTGGACTCTCTTTTTGCCAATCTTGCAGTCTGAGATAGATGCTGATGATAGTTATTCTTAACTTCCCATGGCAAAGAAAATAGGGGTGTTTGGGACTGATTTCATCATACACATGCTCAAGCCCAGAACACCTTATTTGCTCAGGGAGCATGCTAAGAAGTGTATGAAGAAACTTGCTAAAATTAATTTAAATCAATCTGCTTTGTGGGTGACTCCGTGGTTGTCTTGGCTAAGGATATCAACATCTTTTGCTCTGTGTGGTGACTGCAGCAGACAGTGTTGTGCACTCATCTCTCCTGTGTGGCACTTCCAAGGGTTCCCTGGACAGTGACCCGATTCAAGAAGCCAAAGCAAAAGACACGAGCATTCTCATGAAGTGCTTGTGGAAACAGAACTGGTGGGGAAAAGCCCTCAGTGGAGCTGGTGGGGAAGGAAGGGGGCAAGATGAAGAGTAGGACAGCTCAAAGAGGAAAAGGAGGGCAGAGTGACAGAAACAGAGAAAAGAGGCACGGGTCTGTCCTGACCTGCTGCGCTCTTGGGAACTGGGACAGCAGAGCCCTCAGTGGGGCTCTGAGGGCGAGGGGCAAAGCTGGGGATGCACCTTTGGGCCATGGCTCTGGCAGCAGTCTGCAGCTTTGCTTTCACTTGCTCCTTGGCCTTGGCTTTTGACAGGGCACTCGACTGCCGAGGGCTTGCTCCCGTACTTGACAGGAGGGATAAGGGAGCTGATAAGTTTCTGCTAGCTGAGGGGGGACTTTGCAATCAAGTGCTTCTGCCCTTTGAAGCTGTGTTTCATGTTAAGTGGAAGCCAGGCTGGAATGGGGATGAATTCATCAGAACTTGTTTCTTGAGTAGTTTTCTAACTTAAAAATGTAGAAACTGGAGACCTCAAAGGGCACCTCTCCCTGCTTCTAGTGACTTCTGGTGTTGGATGCAGTCTCCCATCCTTTGGGTCCATCAAGACTGCTATTCCAACTGCTGCAAGCAAGGATTGACCCTGTCAAGGAGAGCTTTGATCCTTATCGGGGATGTAGCATCACTTGAGCAAACTTCCTGTGACTTGTAAGATCCTCTCAAGACCTTTTCCTTGCCTATGCCAAAGTTTATTTCCAGCTTCCATAGTTGCCTAAAGGGTTTGGATGCCCAGTTCTTAGACAATGTCTTGGTAACTGGTTGTCCAAATACACTGTGCAAGTCTGGCGCTCCCATCTTCAGCTCCTATAAGAGGAGAAGTCACGTCTGTAGTATTGGTTGAGCCAGTTAAAAATATCTCTTACAGTGATTTGTATAATTGCTGTTTCAGTCTGTGGGATGCAGAGCCTCAGCCTCTGTGCATTGTTTACTCTGCCTCGAGAAGTACTGTGCAGAAAAAGGGGGTGGCAGCAGGGATGTCGTGAGTCTCAGTTGGTCTTTCTGTAGTCAAGTGCAGCTCCAGTCCCTGACTTGAAAGTGAGATGCCTACTTTAAAGTTTTACTGTGCATTAGCACTTCACAGTGGTCCGGTTTTTCTGTCCATTGTGGCATCAGAATGGTCCAGACATGTGGATAATGAGCACAGCCCTGCTCAGAGTCAATCAGTTCCCTTTGCTGTTTTCCCTCTCTGTGTTTTGGTGGTGGTGCAGTTTGTTTTGTGAGGATGAGAGGGGTTTTTTGTTTGAAGCCTTTGGATTCTGTCCTCTGCTTTAAGTGGTGCCGAGACAGGAAGAGAACACAGATGATATAGTTTACTGTGGGTTCCTCATCTACCCTCACTTCACACATTTAGCTCCTGTTTTAGCAAAGCATTGGGGGTTAATGTGTGAATGCATTCTGCTTCCTAATTTCCCTTGGGATTGATAGGAATTCGAGCACCCAGCCACTTCTTTTGTACGTGGCTGTATATGTCCTGGTGGGGCTATGCAGAAGTAAGATTGCTGAACAAATAGTTCTAGCCTGAACAAGATCCATCCATGTGACAGGTCTTCATGCAACAGTGCAAAGCAGTGTGAGGTCGGTTATTTCTGGAGGGGAGGGTGTGTTTCTGTGAGCTTGCATTGGTGTTATCATTGCAGTGTTTGATAAACGAGTGGAGGATTATTTTGGGATGCTGAAAGCCCTCCCTGTGCGTGGTGCTCAGAGAACAGCAAATAACACAGATTTGGCCTCCTGTTGGTTCTTGTCTCTTTTCAAGACTGGTCTGCCTTTTCCACATCCAGAGCTTCAAGTATGGTGATCGAATTTCTTTTTAATCCAGCTTTGCTCTCTCTAGAACTGAGCATGCCTTATTTATCAGGGTAGGCAAGCCTGTTATTTCTGACCAGATGTGATGCTTCAGCAAGGTGGTTATGAATATACATAGCTTGACATGCAAGTTACCTACTGGATGTTTTGCATGTATATTAAGTGTGATATCTCATAGCTATGACACACAAACCATCTTCCTAACTTGTGTTTTGTGGTTAGAAGATGCTGTGGTCCAGGGTCAGAAGAATGAATTACGTGTAAGGCAGTCTGTCCTGGACTGAGGTTTCAGTTATCTATACTATTAGACTTCTGCAGGCCCCTGGTATGAATGTGTTATATCCCAGTGAAGTGTTTACTTCACTTGAAGTACCATGGGAAAGAGCTGTTGCACCCGGAATAATTCATACAGGTCAGGGCTTGTCAAGAGGATGGTGGCAGCAGTGTGACAAGTTGGGGGACAGCCTGGCTGTGCTGTGTTCCTGCTGCACAGCTGATCCGTGGCTCAGCCTGGTGACAGAGGCATCCGCAGCGCTTCGGTTCAGTGTGTGAACGGTGCAGAGTTGCTCTGTGCATGCACTGTCCATGTTTTGAGCCTTCTGGACATTTGGCAGCTTCCAGAAAACGCTGGGTAACCATCAAGAGAGGTGGTGCAGTAGAGTGCTGCTGAGATGCTGCTGCTTGCTTTATACAGCACAAAGTGCATCGTGCACCAATGTAAGTATTGCTTTGGTTCAGGGCTTGTAGGCAGCAGGTACTGGAAGTCCAGGGTAGAAGGTGGCTCATTAAGTTGCCTTCCTCCTCTTCTCTTTGCATGCATGGGTTGGTTCTTCATTTGCTGTAAAGTCAGTGTGTACTCCCTGGGCTCCATCAGATTCAGCACAGCGTGGTCCTGTTGGGGTAATGCAAACCAAGCAGCAGAGCAAACAGTGCAGCAGCAGGTTAGAAGGAACATCTGTCCCTTTTCCTTGTCGTGTGCAGTCCAAGCTGCAGAAGGGTGTTCTGCTGCTTCATGGCTATTCAAAACGTCACAAGCGTGGAACAGTTTTGCTGTCCCCATGTCGGTATTTAAGTGTGAATTTTACAGCAGCTTCTCCAAGCATAGGACATTGCCTTCCTGCTTCCGAAGGGAAAACAGTGCCAAGGTCTAAGCAGAAACAGCATAATCCCATTAGTGGCTCATAGCATATGTACTGAAGAAGCACTTGGGCTTTCATGTTTTCTGGAAGAACGCCCCGAAGTTGAGACAGGGGCACTGTAATCTGTTACTTGGCTGTAAAGAGCAAATAGCTGTGGTCACATAGCATTCTTCTGTCTGTCTGTGCTTCCTCATGTACTGTCTGTGCTGGTGTCAGTGCATCCAAGGAGAGCCCAGGCAAGCTGGAGCCATGGCCTGGGCAGCATGCTAAGGAGCTTTCATTGCCCATCTTACTGCAGAGCTGTGTTGGCCCCACAGGTGGGTGTGCAGCGTGCCATTGCCACACTTCAAACAAAGCAGAGGTCCAGCCTGGTTTTAATTAACATGCCATTTGTCTGGGGTGACTTGCAGTGAAAGTGAGGGTTCCTAATGCATGAACACAGAGCTAGGCTGGACTCGAGGCAGAGTTCTGGAGCCAGTCGTGCTGATAAATGGTCATCAACAGAGCTTTAATGTGTAACCTGGGGAGAGCTTTCAGTTGTGTTGGCAACAGCAAAGGGGGGGGGAATGTATTTTGTCAAAGAGATAAATGTCAGTTTCTCTTGAAGCATTTGCCTTGAGCCTGTTTGTTCAGAGAGAGCCACGCAGGCTTCTGCTGGAGACAGTAAATATTCTCCTTGTCTCTTCCTAAGTTTTCCTCACAAAGGAACTCAGCCTTTGCAGTTCTTTAGTGTTATCGTGCACATCATGTAACTTTGAGGCATAGGTTTTGGTACTCTGAGTATTGAAATCAGTCTGTGGTGATTTGTGCCAGCTGAAGAATCTGGGCCGCTCTGTCCTTCTGAAGGTGTCTGCTTGACTGCTGCCAGGTAGTCCCTGCTCTCCGCTATGTGGACAGGACTAGTTTTATTCCAGTGCCTTTGAGCCACATCCACAGTTGTCTTTCTTCTGTTTCCTCCTTTCCATGACACGATGTAAACCCTCCAACTGTTTGCGTTTGCAGATAGCAAGCTACGTGAACAAATTTGCCTCGGACATCTCTATCTTGCAACGGTCACTCGCCATCCTGGAATCAATGGTGCTCAATAGCCATGACCTGTATCAGAAGGTGGCACAGGAGATCACAATTGGGCAGCTAATCCCACATCTGCAGGGGTGAGTGTCTGACACAATGCAATTCCCTCCCCTCACCCCGGATGAGCACAGCATTTGGAAAAAGGAGTGTATAAACCCAGGAAACCTCCTGTAAGACTCCTGCATCCACTGCACGTGAGTGAGCGGTGCTTCAAGGGTGTGATTGATTCCACCATTCTTCAGTGCTGAGGCTGGAACAGCCCTTTCTTGATAGTGGAGACAGCCTGGACTGGTTACCTAACCTGTGCATGGTTCATGTTAAGTGCAAGCTGGCCCTCCATTTCTACCTTCAGAAATGCAACTGGAAGATCAGTTTCTATAGCTTGCGTGTACTCGTTTTAATCTCATGCTTATGATTTTATTCCAAACAGAACAGACCAAGAAATCCAGACATACACCATTGCAGTAATAAATGCCCTCTTCCTTAAGGCACCAGATGACAAGAGGCAGGTAAGTTGTTCCTGCATGTCTGTAGTGTGTCATATTCATACCTGCAGTTGTCCCGGTCACACTTCTGCAGCTCATTCAATCTGAAACTCCTTCAGTTGCTTCGTGCTCCTATGTGGTTTATTGTAATGGTGCTACCTCCGTCTTGCACCAGTGTCAGTAGGGATTTAAGCCTTCTTCTGTGGTTTTGTAGGTCCCTGTGACCTCCCATGAGCCATATTGCCTGTGCCTGGCTGCAGTATTTATTGTACTGCCGTCTTTGCCAGCACAGCTCATAAACCCAGGCTATTTTTTGGTAAGCTCTTTCCCCCAGGGTTTTTCAATAAAGAGCATGTTCCTTTTGGGCGCGGAGCTGTCTTGCCATGTGAACATGCAGTGACTTTTCTAGCAGCCTGTTTTAGGTTGACTCCAGTGCCGGAGATCAGCAGTCTCAATAGGAAATATTTCAAGGTTGCTGGTTGCTGTTGAGGAGGATGGAATGCGATGTGTTACAGAATAGGGAAGTTTGAGCCATGTTTATGAAGTCATCAGTCTGTGTCAAAGCACATTTGGTCATTCACTTATTTAATGCTTCGGTCACCAGGAATAGTGATGATAACTCCTGGGGTGGCATGCAGTTAGTGTCCGGAGTTCATTGGCTTCATTGAGACCCGGTCAGTTCTGACAGGGATGCTCCTTGAGATGGATTCATGCTTTTAAATGCTGGAGGTTGTTTAACCAAACATCAAAGCCCTAATGGGTCACTTTCCTGTTTTGTTTCCAAAGTGTGTTTAAAATTGAGAACAGGATGAAGTAAACCCATGAGTTAATTAAAGAATGGGTGGATTTTTTTTGTTCCCCTTCTTTTTCTTCTGCCTCCAATACAGTCCTCAGTTATTAAGGGAATAAAGCACCTCATGAATTAAAATTGAAGTAAAGGTTTTCTTTCAGGTCAGCAGAATATAATGATCTGGTTTGGCGTGAAGGCTCATGTAGTTACCTGATGGTGGATACTCCAAAGTTAAGATTCAGCACCCACCACTAATGGAGTTAGGAGTGAGAAACTGCGCTAAACCCTGTATGACTCTTGAAGCTTTGGCACCATCTCTGCTGCTGTCCTGTGGAGACCAGCATGACGTGGAGCATTGAAACGATGCTGGGAATGGTGGAAACCTTCTGGCAGTCCTCTGTGGTTTTGCAGACATGTTGCTATGGGAAATGGGATGGCAATTTTGTCAAATAGTCCCTGTTCTCATCTGTTACTGCAGTACTTTGGAAGGGGGAGCTCTGCTTAGAGCCACAGAGCTTTCTCAGAGAGGAGGTTGATTGGATGCAGTAATTGGTTTTGTGAAGGCTTATTGTTCCGATCAGGTTTTGGTCCAGTGACAAAACCCAATGTCCCAATAACAGCTTTTTAAATTAGTGGTATAAGAGAAAAGTGACAATCCGATAATCCTCTCCAAAGAGCCAGATAAAAGAGTTCCCTTTTTAGTTTGCCTGGAATGGAAACCAGACTGCCTCATACGCTTCAGCTGTCCATCTTCCGGCAGTGGATATGCTTTGACAAAACCAGCCTGTCTGTTCCCTGTAACACGAAGTAAATGATGTGCTTGGCACTCCCCCTGCAGCTCAGCTGAGCAGTGCCAACAGTGATGGTGGCATCTGTATCGTTCCTTCCTTTGATGTTAAATGCAGTTGAAACCTGCTCAGCCAGAAAAGGCCTAAAACTAAAGCTGAGTTTCAATGTCTTTGGTCCCTTCTCCTTTCCTTATAATTTCCATGTTCCGTTGCAGCACCCTTTATCTGCTCTAAAGAAAACAGTTAACATCGGTGGCTGCATCCTGTCTCACAGTTAGAATTAAGCATGTATCAGCATTGATGTGATTTGTTGTGCTGTGTTATGCAAGGCTGTGATGCACGAGCTCAGTTTCCAATCAATGATTTGCTATTTCCAGACATTGCCCTTTTGTGGGTATATAAACAGTGTCGCAATAGCAGTGTGCAGTTATCCAAATCCTTTCATAGTACATTAAAAATAATTCCAGTATAATAATTGCTATGAGCTGTGTGCATCCCCTGTGCTAGTGTGTGTCCTCATGCACACACACATATATTTCTGTATTGATGGAAAAGATGATGAAACTTAAAAATGGGACAGGAGCTTGTAGGTATGGTTGAGAATGGGCTGTCGTGATTGACAAGTGTAAAGTATTCCCTCCTATGCATTGTAGGACAGGTTGCAGCATGGACAGCCCCGATCAGCTGGTTAAGAGCGTGTGTAAAAGCAAATTGTCCCTGTCAGTGACTTGAGGCAAATCTAGAAAGAGAAGTTAAGACATTGTTGATCAATGCCAACATTTTGACCTGGGCCTGTAGGGACAGGCCAAGGGGAATGGCTTTAACTGCCAGAGGGGAGACTGAGATGAGCTCTTGGGCAGAAGCTGT
>JASSUY010030643.1:0-57482 GCA_032466535.1 Forpus xanthops | reverse complement strand
CGCCGCTCGGGCCATTTTGCGGCGCGATGAGGCGGGAGCGGCGGTGAGCAGCGGCCGAGAGCAGCGGCCGAGAGCAGCGCCCGAGAGCAGCGCCCGCTCCGCTCCTTTCCACACCGCTCTTCTCGGAGGCCCGGCCCCTCAAGCCCGCGGGGAGCACAGGGAAAGGAAGCCTCAGCTCAGCGCACAAACAGACCCCAAGAGCCCCTCGCCCGCCCCTCAGCGCCGGCCCTCGGCGGCGCGGCGGAGCCATGAGCTGGGGCACGGAGCTGTGGGTGAGTGAATGAGGGGGGAGCGGGACAGCCGTTGCGGCGGTTACCGCGGAGCGCCGCGCCCGCCCCGTGCCATAACGGTTCGTGCGGAGGGGCCGGTCCCGGTGTGGGGCTGGGGCCGGGCGGGGTGGTGGGTTCCGCTGTGAGGGGCACCCCGGGGGAAGGGGGGGTCCGGCCGGAGCCGCTGTCCTCGGGGGTCTCCTCCTTCCAAAACTTTGCGTGCAGCCTCTGTGGGGAATTCCCAGCGGAGCCTGAGGAGTTGTGTTTGGTTTCTTGAGTGAAATACGTACTAGCAAGGCTCTACAGCACAAAAAGCGATCGCGGCTCGAAAGCGGAGGGAGGCTTTCAAAGCAAAGCCTGGGGTGGGTTTTGTGTGTAGCTGGAGGAGAGGCTCTGAGGTGGATTTATATCCAAGCGGGTCCAATTTCAGGAGAGGGAGCTGCAGGGAAGAAAAGCCAGATGATAACGTTTCCTCTGGCTGTTGTGAAGGGGTTTCTTACCGCGTTCGGAGGACGGAGGTTTCTGTTAGCAGAGTTTTTGTTGTGTGTGAATAAGTGCATCTTAATGGTGGGGAGGGTTTCGGTGTATAGAGCCCTTAGGTTCTGAAGCGAACCTAGGAAGTCTAAACGCGTTTGGTTTGCGGTGGAGCGTTGCTGTGAAATGCCAAACTGTTAAAAGTGGATAATGGCATTTGGAATGGTCCCTTGCTAATCTGAGAGAAGGGTAGGCAAATGAAAGAGGTCTTGGAAGCAGAAGAGATATGCATATTCAGCCACAAAGAGGACATGATGCAGCCATGTTTGGTAGCGTGATGGTGGAGCGAAGCCTGTTATTGAGGGGTTGTATAGTGGACAGGCGTCTCTGCAAGAGGCTGTTGATTTAATGGTGGGACATTGAAAATCTTTGGGCAAAATCTGCACAGGAAGGACGTGAAGAGGAAAACGGAATAGTGTTGTGAACGGAGAAGTCAAGAATGAGTAGCAGGGGGATCATCTGGATTGCAAGGCACTGCAGGATTTTGCTCCTGTACTCATCCCTCTCTGACTTGTAACCAGTGCGAGTTGTCAACGTATCTGAGCTTTTAAACTGCCTCTGTGTAGAAATGGTTATTTCAGCTGTGGTAATTGTTGCCCTTCCTGGCCGCATTGCTGGCAGGCAGTTCAAGCATCCCGTTTTGCTGTGACACTGTAGTCATGTTACAGCTAGATCTGGTTCAAACTAGACAGTAAATCAGGGAGCGAATGCTTACTGAGAGAGGTTATTGCGGTATGTTTGGATACTCCAGGGGAAGAAAGGTGATACATACTGATGAAATACTGTAGTGATGCTATATTGAATCATCGATATATAAACAGCTCTGTTGCATGGGAATCTTCCTGGGAAAATCTGCCGTTTCCCTTCTTTTTCTGCATTTAGGGTGCTTTGGAGGGGAGATAACAGTTTGGGTGGAATTAAAGCATGAGTCAGTCTAACAATTTTGACAGCTCTGAATTCTCTAGATGGACCTGGTTATGTTTCATTCTTAAAAGTGAGCAAGTGATACCGAGGTGTTTGTGCACAAAACAGCAGTAGTAAAGTAGTGCTTATAAATACTTCTTTCTGCTTCATTAAGTATTTTCAGGTGTGTGTGCAATGTTACATTCATCTTTGGTAACAATACAAACTATTCTTGGGACACTCTTCCCCCTGAGCATTTTGTTGGTGAAATTGTATTCACCAGCTTTGAAGTGTTATTTTTTATGTCTTCAGTGTAGCACTTTGGTAAGTGTTACAGGTAACTGTGGAAAAGGATTGGACCAACAGATTAAATGACTCTAGGTATGAAATTGGCACAAGTTCCTTTCTTTTAATTGGGGCAGAGCTTTGAAAACACTTCAGTGTCCAGTGCACTAGGTACCTAGAACAGAACACTGATTCCTCTCCCCATGATCTGTTCACTGGGGAAGGAAATCGCAGAAGTATCCTATATTTAATATGTGCTGTTTCCTCTTGTTGATCATGGAATGCTTTTTAAACAGAATTACATTTCTGTTTACTTTAAGCTTAGTAGTTGTTTTAGGTAGTCATGGGATGGGTATTTAGGAGCATGTGTAAGCAGCTGCCTGTATGATGTGATTGGTATATACTTTGATGAACCATTTGATGGCTGATAGTTGTAACAGTAATAAGTGTGTTTCCAACAGTAGTTGAGAAATTTGCTAGAGAGATCAGTATAGTTCGATCAGGCTTGACTTGCACCCCGTGTCTTTGATGTGCTGATCTACCAGGCTAGATGCGTGTTCATGATTCATCCCTTTAAACTTAGCAAAGGAGAAGTAAAATCGAGCCTGCTCTTTAGAGCGTGTAGAATGTTAATGTGCATGGATTTATGTAGAATTTCTGTTCTTCCTGGAAAAAAAGCTGGTTGCAGAAAGCCTCATACTTCAGAAGCAATAAAATCGCTTTGGCAACATGCAAGTTACTCCCAAGACAGACTTTTAGCCTTGTATTATGATGTTCTGTGGATTCTATGCCTCTGGCTTGCAACTCCTATTGCAGAGTTCCTGCGGATATTTTGCTCAGCTGTAGACTTGAACTTTGTCTTAAGCTTGGCACTGTGACTGTAAATGGACCCATAACCCGCAGAATTATTAGAGGTACTAATGCAGCGTTTATATCCTGTACTAAATACTCAAGACAATGAGATTATCTGGGGCATCCAAGCAATCCAGTGTTACAAAGCAAAACCTTAAGGTCTCTTGTAACTGTCGGCAGGTTTTCTGTGTGCAAGCATGCTCTACAGGGTGGCAGTGACTGAGCTGTGCAGTTTGTCAGGCTCCCCAACCCCTACAGAAGTTGTGCTGTCCCTTACACTTGTCAAACATTCAGGAGCTGGAGGAAGAATCGGTGGGTGAAGGACGAAATAGTCATGTTGTTTTTAACCCCAGTTTGAGAGTAGCATTAAGGTCCAGCAGGTAGGAGAGTACAGTAAATAGTTATTTTATGTCTGATTCTTGAAACTGGTATTGTTTTCTGAAACTAAGCTAACGTAAGTGGTAAGTAAAGATTATGTGTACCACTGTCCACACCTGACTTGCACCTTCAGTTAGCTGTGTCTTAGGAGCAGCAGGCTGTAAAAGCATGCTCAGATCTCTCACTCTTTTCCTCTCTTGGGTAATGGGGAAGGACACAGAGTATGGCACACAGAGCTATTCTTAAGGGTGCTTTAGCTTGCAAAATGTTAGTGTGTGCAACATTTCCCACCAGTGTCCTTTTGTGTGGTACGAAGCCCTCAAATTAAGTGGTAGGAATTACATGGCAAACTGAGATAGAACTAACCTCAGTCCTTGTCTTTGAGTGGAAAATGTCTGTGGCTGCATGGTTGGTATATTGAAGGGAACGATCTTTCTTGGTGATGAGTTTTGGTACAGCATGTAGTTTGGGGGAACTACGTGTAAATTTGTGGTTAAGTGGTCCAGGAAAAACTGCCTCCTCGGAACACTGCCATACAGCAAGTGCAAGTGGTAAAGTGATTAAATGTGGGAAGACTCATCTTTCTGTGACGAGTGTTTCAGAGGTGTAGATGCTGTGGGTTTGGTGTTGGGGTTCTTTCCACATTTGGTGTGGCTTAAAAAAAAGGTGGAGGAGGGAGATGATTGAATCATAAATTTTCTTTGACCTTTGTGAAGAGCTGTGTGGCTGCTGAAGCTGTCACTGTCCTTTCAAACTGTAAGAAGTTGAATATTCTGGATTTACAAAGGGCTTATTTTGATGCCCTTGTGCAAGGGACTCTGTTGGCCAAGTCCTCACATAAATGATGCTTTGGGGACCGCACCTTTTGTTTGTAGAATGTTCCAGTGTGTGTTACTATGAAAAACATAATTTATAGATAGTTTTCTTGCCATATAAAATTCATTCCACTTATAAATGTGAATTGCTATTGAACTTTTTATGGTTGAGAAAATTATATTCAGTGGTAGTAATTTCTTAATTCACAGTATTAAACTAAGTGGGATTCTTGTGGATCATGTTTTCTTAACTACATCCTCATTGTTAGAAGATGAAACATAGGTGCAACTCCAAGGACTGGAAGGCCCCACTTGCTGTCTGTGGCTGATAAATCGTTTCCTCTTTCACTACTTGTCTCTATTTCATCATCAGAATTTGTGTTTAAACAGCTCTAACCTTGCACTTCTTAAATTTGCTTGAATGCAATATTGTTCTTTGCTGGTATTTGTAATGTATGGGTGTTGTATGTAGCAGTGACTCACATTTGGAAACTGTCTGGAGTACCTAGGTGATCTTGACCTTGGGGGCATTACATAGTGTTACTTGGGCACAGTGGTCAAATGTAATCTTAAAGGAATGTTCTGTTCTTGTCTGCTTGTTCCTTATATGAGGATCTGCAGTGCTGGATCCAGGTTTGATGTATTGATTCTTAAGCCAACATTTAGTTTTATTATATGCACCAGCATAGTTGATTGCATACCGTAAAAATCTGTGTGTGTCATCCCACACATTCTCACTCCTACTTTTTGAGAGGAAAAGGAGCTAATTTCTGGTGGGACCAGGACACAGATTAAGGTATTGTCTTGCATGCTAAATCACAAGTTTACTCTGATTATGAGTTGAGAGTTTCCTTTATATAAGGCAATGGGCTTGACCTTTAAATGTGGGTTGGATGCATTGTCTGTATCTTAGAAAATCTTGTTCTGTAGTGAGAGCAAATATTCTTCTGAAAAGTGTGTGTTCTTGTTAATGAGGTGTAAACTGTTGCAATCATTCAGACAACTCCTAGAGATGGCCCCCCTTGACAGCCTTCTCTTTGGGTTCAGGAGTATCTTAGTTTCTATTTAGCAACATGTTAAAACTGTATATTTCCAAGAGGCTGCAACTTCACCCACAAAAATATGCTCCATGAGTAACGCACCCTAAAAACAGAGAGAGGTAGGAAATTAGGAAAGAAAAGCTGAGGTCAGGAATAAAAGCATCGTATTTACAATATTGGCTTGGCTAAGGCTCTTAGCACAGGTTGCATACAGAGTGCTGGATGCTGGAGATGGTCACTTCAAAGCAAAATACACTTTTAATTAGGGAAGCATTCTGCATAGTTATTTTGGCAGTTTCGAGGTACCAGAGATGTCTGACATTTCACAGTGGATCACTCACTGTTTTAAGTGGTCAGCTTGTATATGCAGATCACCAAGTGAGAAGTGGTTTATAGAAGCTGAATCATTGTACTGTATCTTAATTCCGGAACACACACCTCTGTATTTGCCCAGAACAGGATGGTATTTCAGGCTGCTGAAGCTGTATGTGTGCTTTAAAATTAGTGCTGTCACAGACCTTTTCATTGGCTTAAAAGTAGAGGATCTTCAGAGTCAAGGTGATGTGTTGTATGGGGGCTCTCCTGCTGCTCACAGGAGCTGGTTGGTAGGAGAATGAGGTTATATGTATCGTCCCAGTGTACACCTCTTGATACTTACAGACATTACCAGTAGAAAGACTCCCTTCTGCTTCCTGAAGGAGTTGCTGGGTCTTTTGTGTGTGAATGCCTGAGTACTTTCATTTACAATTCTGCTTTGCTTTAAGAAAGAGTTTTTCTTTAATGTTGTCACTGATCTATTCTTGTGTTTCTCACCTATTCATAAAGAATTGGGGGATTTATGGTCTTTCAGTGTGAGTCAAGGCTGCAGAATACATTTTTCTTCGCATTTGAGTCCCAGACTCTTCCCATTTGTGTTGTGGCTGCTCCAGATCCTCTGCTTTCTTGAACCATATGGGAAGGCAGTCAAACATGAGACGATGTTTTTCTGGACTCTCTGCAGCTCTTTAGTGTTACTCATGTTGTGAAACAGTCTTTAAAAGTAGAATTTCAAAAGCCATGCTCCACATGAAGAGCAGGAGCCACTGCTGCACTGTAACTTAATAACATGTTTTACTTTATTGCCTTTGTTGACTGCTGGACAAGTAACCTGCTAATGAATTTTTGGAAATTCACTTTCATCCTCTTTGAAATAATGCCTCTGAGATGGGTTATACATTGAATCCAATACAGCCATCAAAATCCACTGCTCAGTTGAGTTTCCTTGGTGTTCATATAAATATATTAAAATAACTTCCCCCTTCAATATAATTGTATGCATTTCAGATGTAGCTTCTCTTCCTCCTACCCCTAGAAACTCTGCTTTTCGCTTTCTTTTTGTTAAAAAAAGAAGCTGCTGAAATTGCTGGGAGGAAAACCAGCAATTGTCTCTTGGCATATTGCAGTCCTTCTTTTGAATACTTTTTGGCATATTTTTGTCCTTCTTTTCAATCAGTGGCTTTGGCTCAAAAATGCAGAATAGACAAAAAAATAGTTGAATGGATAAACAGCATCCAGTGGTTTTAGTCTTGAGCAAGTGGGGTAGGGATGATTTAGGGAACCCTTTGGAGCCTTCATGTGGTAACTTTGTATCTGTGTTGTCTGGGTCAGTTTCCTTTTTCTCAGTTTATTAAGGATGCTATGTTAGTATTATTAAATGAAATGTTTCTTTTTGCATCTGAGGATGGCAAAGCTGTAGATCAGGCTTCTAGATTACTTCCAGTGTTGGAGCAGTGGAGTTAAAGTGCAAGAATGAAATGTTGCTTGCCCAGTGTTCCTTGCTGTTTGTTGAAGGAGACATGTGTGCTATAAAGCACGTAAAGAAGCAGCTCTGTTGCAATGTTGTCCTTAATTTATCTGGGCAAGAGTCAGCCTAATTGGAAAAACAACCGAGAAAACAACAGCAATTCCCCAAACACCCTCAGAAACCCAGTAAAGCAATAAGACTTGAAATGGAGTCTCTTGGGAATTATAGCCTGGTTTAGGAGGTTGGTCCTCAACAAGCTACATCCAGGTGGTCCTTAATGGTGAGGAAATGTCATAGCTGATATGTGTTCTTGTTGCTGAAATAACGTAGGTTTCTTAGGTTAAATGCATGTCACTTGGCTATGTTTTTCTTTCTCAATATTTTTGAAGTGCTTCTGCTTGGTCTCTAAGAAGTTTTTAAGGCAAATCCTCAAATTCTTTTTCAGTAGACTAGACCATGTTTTTCCAAGCTGTGTCCAACCTGGTACTGAACACTGCCAGGGGTGGCACAGCCACAGCTTCTCTGGGCACCCTGTGCCACTGCCTCAGCACCCTCACAGGGAAGAACTTCTGCCTAAGAGCTCATCTCAAATCTCCTCTCTGGTGATTTAAACCCATTCCCTTTGTCCATTCCCTACAGGGCCTTGTCCAATGCCCCTCTCCAGATTTCTTATAGCCCCTTTAGGCACTGAGAGCTGCTCTGAGGTCTACCTCTAAGGAGCCTTCTCTCCTCCAGACTGAACAACCCAGATCAGTCAGGATTCTTCAGTCGTTACCAGGGCCAGTTTCTTGCTTATACTAAGCACGCTTGGTTTTGGAAAGCAGTAGCGCTCCTATTCATTGGAGCAAGGCTTTGAAATCTGGGAGACAATAGCTGGTGAGCAGAGATACGCTTTCTGTTGCTCTTGAGAAAATGTGCCCAAATTAGGCAAACACTGAAGTCTTTGGAAAAATACCACTTCGGAATTACTTGGTGTAAGATACTAGTGCCAAAGTCTTCAGGAGTTCCTGTGTGTGCTGAGTATGTTTTGGCCTTGGAGGGGTTTTGTGGGACAAGGTGATGGAGTCACACGCTGAATAATTGAACAGGCCTCAGTCTGATCCTTGCAAGGGTACAGCCAGACTTCCCATGCCATGGCTGCTCCAGGCCAGGGAGGGGTCAGCCTGTCCTGCTCTCAGACTTTTTGGCACCCAGCGGAGTGAAAGGAGAATGTCCTGTATGAGTGGAAAGTATAGTGTGTGTCAGTGAGCTGGGAGAAAGTGAACTTGGAGCTAGGAGAGAGAGAGGATGGAAAGCATGGCTGAGCTGAGACATGCTCAAAGTCCATCTTCTTTGCTGGTAGCACAATGGTTCTTTTGTGACACCCTCAGATGAGGAATGAGAGAAGAGATGCTGTGGTCTGAGAGAAAACTGGGTGATTCAACAGATCAAATGTCACAGGGAAGGGAGTAGAGATTGTAGTAGGATCTAGTTACAGAAACCTGGAACTGCTCATCTAGGAACTGTTCCTGAGATTGGAGTGCTGAGAATTATGGGGATGGGGTCATTTGGGGAGACTGGTGGTTCTAATAGTGAATGCAGAGAGGATGAGAGAACTGGGACTAACTGGGCAAAGGAAACAGCAAAATTGAGCTCAAGAGTAGGAAGGGAATTTAAACAAATAAAAAGCAAAGAATCAGTATCAAAAAAGGATGAAGAGCATGCGGGGAGAGCAGGGCTGGACTCCGAATAGGACAGGTGGGATTGTAGCTGCTGTCAGACAAGATGTGCAATGGGATTAGCACATTAGGAATAGCAAGTCAAGAGCTTGGAATCCAAAGCAAGTGTAGCAAAGGATGACGATTAGATATGAAGTAAAACAGAAAAGTAGTGAAGGAACCTAGCAGTCCTCTTTTTGCATGCTTGGCTTTGTAGCATTGCTGGTTTTATGTGGCTTTTTCCATGTAATATTTAAATAGAGTTGACTTACTGGTTTGAATGTACGTATGTTGATTTCTATGGTACCATTTTGCATCTTCACTTGCTGTGGAAGAATATTTAACCACATCCCTAAGTGAGAGCTCTGTCCAGAAGTGTGTGTGCTGCTGGTTTTCATTCACTCATTCTCTGCAGAAATGGTTTTCATGCATCATTCTCTGCAGAAAAGCTTTGAGGAACTGTTTAGCAATTAGATTTAAAATGCATTTAGATAATGTTTCTCACTCTGCATTATGCTTTCTCTTATTGAGAGACAAATGCTTTAACATGTTTATCATGTATTTACAAAAGGAAAGAAATGATTGGCATGCAGCAGGGAGTGAATGGAAGTGTGTTTTCTCAGACAAAAGTTAAATGGGGAAGGGAAATATTTCTTGCCCTCTTGAGGGCTGTTCATCTGTCAAATGTGGGTCTTACAGGAGTGGCATTCATTAAGAATGTGTAACTAAGGTTTTGCTGGAGTAAAGGAAAAACAGGCAGTGGATGAACTGGAGGAGCTGTGATAGAGCACTACAGAACTGTTTTTCACCTATCCTGCCTCTTTCTTTCAAGTGTATCAGTCTGAGATGCTTTTGTTTTTGTGTTGTTACTGGAAAAGCCTAAAAAGGGGAGAGGAAAGGCTTGTATTCCTGGTCAGGAGCCTTTATTTCCTTACAGCTCTTTGGGGTTGTGAAACATCTGTGTTTTGCGGAGAATGCTTTTTGGCATATGTTTGTAACTTACCATGTAAAAGCTGAAAAACCATGTAGCACAGCTTTAGTTCAGTTTTCAGTGTGCGAAAGAACTCTTAAGCAAACGTTTCAGCAGGTGTATATTGGTTAGAAACTCCTTTGCTGCTTTGCTCCAAAACAGTCATGAGCTGATCAGATGGGCTACATAGTCCCAAAGGACAGCAGCCCAGCTGCGGTGATCAAAGCATTCAACACTTCTTTACCTGAAAACCAAAATTGTAAGTTGAGCAAACCAGCGTATCCTTTAGGTAATGAGAATGCATATCGCATGACAAGTGTGACTCCGTTCCTATTTCAGTCATCGCTCTGGGGATTTACAGCCTTATTTTTGGCATGGGGGGGATAGCTTGCTTCCAACTCTATTTAAAGACCAATAATGCTTCTCTGGCTGTATGGCAGCATGCAGTCTTCTGAGACGCAGTGGAGTTGCCCAGGAAACAACAGTCTTGGAAGGGTAGGATCATCCATCTACCTGTGATAGAGCACGGTTGAACTATGAGCACCTTTACGCCTCTTCTCCTGGTTAATTGTGAGCTGGTTTTCCTTTCTGCATTGTGGCTTTTGCTCTGCTTCTTGTCTGTGTCATCCTTATATTAAATTGTTGAAAGCTCCCTTTCTAGAGGTTTAATGTGATTGACATGAAACTGTCTTGAAATAGGAAAGCTGTAATTGTCGGAGGAAGGCAGTTTTTGCAAGAAATGTGCTGTTGTGAAACATATACACCTAATTTAAGTACCTTTGGAGACTTGATCTATGTAGTTGTTGAAGCTCTTTGAAAATACTGAGTCTTTAAGAGAAAGCATGCCTGTCGTAGTCCCAATGTTTAATGGTTATGGGAGTGTGTTGAATTGTTCCAGCTAACAAAAGCCTTTGCTGAGCTGAACAGTACAAATATATTTCACTTGGTTATTAGCAGCTGAGTTGAAATACTTGGTGTTTAAGAAAAGCATGATGAAGTAGTGCACTCCAGATCCAATGGTCAGAAGACATTCTCTTTTGGATGATATGTATGGTTTTAATGCATGTGGTTATAGAAATTTGTGTTGACTTCAATGTTGTATCTTGTTGGCTCGGGAGAGTTATATTTTGTGGTTTGCTTGTGGGTTAATCTCTGGGAACAAAAAAGAAATCTGGGATATTGACATAGTAGTAAAAAGCTAGAATCTGTGTCTGAAGAACTGAGTAAAAAATGTCAAAACAGTGGAAATTCAGTTACTGGTTTATAATTATAATGCAAGAATTAAGTGGTGCTTTCTTTATTCGTTATATCTTGGCACATGCAGTGTATTGAAACCTCTGGTCAGTGGAGCAATATTGATTCCCCTCTGGGGGTGAGGCATTCATCCAACTGTCTCAGCAGGGGGGGAGATTGATTCTTAATCAGAATAGCAACAATCCATCCTGAACCTTCCTCAAGGTATTAGGGCTAAATTAAACAGTCTGGGACTGATGTGTAAGCCCTAATGCAAGTCAAGAGGCTTTCTTGGATAGGAGAATTTTGAAAATAATCAGGAGATGAACCCAAAATGAAAAGAAAAAAGCCACAGGCACAAATCACCCTAAAAAAGGGGAATATAATACATTTTCTTTGTGTGGTGCAGTGCTTAATGCTCAGGCTCTTTTAAGGGGGAAAATGCATGGACTGTATGGCTCTATTCATGACATCGCATTCATAACTTTTTTTTTTCTCCTTTGTGTGTGTCTTCCAGAGCTTTTCCAAAAATAGCACTGGTCACAAATATTAAATTAGTAGAATAAAGCATTTTAAAGCCAGGAAATACACCATTTTCTTAACAGCAGACACTACTGAGGCAATGTGGGCTCCTATGTGTATTGTATTAAGACTATTTGTGTGTATTTACAGTCTGCAATTACACACGAATTTCGTGGGGATAAAAATGTCATGTTGCCTTTAGCTTCTCTGGAAATGCTTTCATCAGCCTGTATAAGGAGTGAAACAACATGACTGGGCTTTAGTCTGTATATTAGGTGTTCATAAGCAAGAATTAACTCTAATGTATAGCCTTGTTGGATATGCTTACTGATCATTATGAATGACATTCATATATAAGAGTACTCAAAATCCCCAGTAAAAAAACAAAGCAGTGAGGTAGACCACATGATGCTTCTCCAGTCTGCTCCTAGTCCTTAGCCATGTTGTCGTGGTCCATTTCACTGTGCACACAAAATCAGGTAACCAGTAATAATCTTTTTACAGAATATTTGAATCCTTTGCAAATGTTCAGAAGGCCTCTGAGGACTTCAGAGAAGCTGGAATGCTTTACTATGACTCTTTGTTGTTAATGTTGGTGAAGGCATCCTGAATGTCCCTCGTGGAAACTGGCAGATGTTCTCATCCTAAAGACTTCTGACTTCAGACACACTCTGCCAAAGCATTTTACCATAACGTAACCTTGTTTCAACTGGTTCATGGCTCACTAGTTTGTTAGCAGCTGAAACTCTCTTTATTTGGGGAGATGGATCTAAACTTTGTGAAAAGTAAGCTCTTTACTTTCTCTTTGTGGCTATAGTAGTTGAGTCACAATAGTAGTTTGGAGTGAACCTTTAGACCACACTTGTAGCTTCAGAATACTATTTTAAGTGGAAGGTATTGACATAACTGAAGAGTACCTTTCTCCTTGCTGTGGGAGGAGATGTTCTTGTCCAACTGTGAGGAATTTTCTTTCTTTCCTTTGCCCTCTGTGTACATAGGCAAGCACACATCTGTTTTCCTCTTTCCTCCTTATCTATATTAGTCTGGTTCAGAGGCCAAGCTTGCTTTCCCTGCTTGGCAGATAAATCATCTAGTAGATTCAAGTCAGTATCCTCTTTCATATTTTGTAGCGATTCAACTGCTCATCAAGCAAATGGTCTATCCCTGTGCTATAAAATAGCTGGGGAGTCATGGGACATTCAGGGAACGGTGCCCAGAAGCTTCAGTTGCTCTATGAAGATCAGTAGCTCAGATGCATCCAAGTCAAAGGTTGGGCAGGAGGTTCCTGTTTGTTCTTCAAGCAAAGGCATTTATTCTGTGTTTGAGTGCTCTTTAGTCCAACAGGCAAAGCTGCAGCAGTATAATGGATGAAAGCAGCATTAAGCAAAGCATAGATAAAAGGAAGAGTGAAAGGGGAAGAGGAGGCTGTCACATCATTATATTTAATAGCAGGAGGTGATACAGATTGCTGAGAGACAGGTAGACTTTCTGTCAGGAGGAGCAGCTGTATATCAAGATGACAGTCTCTAGATCCACCATAAGCTTTGGGATCCTTGGTCCTGTTGTGCCAGTGGTTGCTGGAGCAGTCACATTTCAGCTGCAGGCTCTTCCTTGTACAACATTTATGAAGATCCAAGCTCCTGTTTCAGCCCTGCAGAGCAGTTTAAATCTGTGACTGCTCTGGTTTGAGTGTGATTATCTTGCTGCATGTCTACAATAGTCACATTCATTTTGGGTATTATAGATATGTTATTTCTTGAAATTGCTTTCTGGGTAAGCATCTCAGATCATGAGCATTCTGGCAGTTTATTTTTGTCTCTTTTAGTCTCTTTTTCTAAGGCAGTTCAGTTACCTAAGGATAGCATTTAAGGTCAGATTTAGAAGATGGTATTTATCCTGTATTTTGCATTGACATTAAAAAGAAAATAGAACAAAGAGTATTTTTTGATCTTCCTGGCCCAAGATCAAATGTTGAGTACTGTTGCAGAAATGAGCCAATACATGTTGCCTTAGCATCCATGTTTCAAAATAGTTGAAGTTTGTAAACCGTGTAATTTTTCTTAAGTCTAGACAGACAAGTACAATGGAATAGGAATTACAAGAGTGACAAGAAAGCCAAGATATGAAAAGTTAGATAATATTGGGGACTTTGCCTGTAGTGAAATTCATTATTTTTGCTGAAGTTACAGCTTTTTAATTTGAGAGAGAAGATAAACTCATGAGATTTATTTTTACCTCACCAGCACTATCACTTCTAACATGGAGCCCTTGTGATAAGCTGCTTCTTGCGAAGCACTTGCACTGGTGTAAAATGTTTCTTAAACTAGTGATTAGTGCATCTGTTAGTTTAGCAATTGCTTATATTTTGTAGCATTGTTCAACTAAATGACAGTTTATAAGACTAAACATTATTCTTCAGCCCTTTGAGTAATTTCAGTTACTTCAGTGCAGATAAGCACTGAAGCTGTGGGCTTTTTGTTTATGAATCCATCTATTCTGTCTGTGTTCATTGTAGGTCTTTGGCTCTTTTTTTTTTTAGGTTAATAAGAAATTTAGATCATTGTGCTTAATTTAGTAATGCTGACTCTGCTCTCTGAACATCTGTCATTCTGCTTGCAGGGGTGGCTGTGCAAGGCAGGGCAATGTTCAGAACCTTCGCTCTCATTTCAGGCATGTGGTTTGCTAAAGTGTTTGTGTCTCCCATATCCTGACTAAGAAATTCTTCTCCAGTGCATACAGATGACTATACTTCAGTCTTGAGCTTGGGTAAAGTACGTATGAATTAAGCAAGATTTGGAGGGGTGGAGTGCATGTCACTTGAGGACGTGGAAATCATATACATGTCTCAGACCTCTCCCATCTTGTGACTCTGGGGAAAAAGAGGTTAATTTCTCATGCAGCTTCGTTTGTTGTGGAAGTCCTTATGTGTTTTAAAATTCTAAACTACTGTATAGCTACTGTACTCTGAGCCAAAAAGTAAAATAGAGGATATCTATTGTATCTTCTTACATTGAAAATCAATGTAGTATGCTGATAGATACCCAGAATAGATTCTCAGTGCTAAAATTGCAGTGCTCACAAGATATTATAAAGCTTGTATGTCTTACAACCACATTTCAAAGGATTATTTTCCCAATATACTAATTAATTCCCTTCAAATAAACCGTCATGCAAAAAAATGAAATACAACATCAATATTTAATGGCATCTGCTTAAAATCCTCCCAGTCTGAACTTTTGAAGTTGTGTGGGGGTGATATTCACACATCACTGATAGAAGATGGAATGTGAATGTGTTTTCTTTTCATTTGAGGAGTTAATTACTTAGTCCTTAAAAATGGAGTTTTGAGATGACCTACATTGCCCTGCTCAAAAATAATGGCTTGTAGGAAACAGCTTTGTGTCTCTTTGCAGGCTGTTGCACTGTGAATATATGCATGGATGTTCCCCAGGTGGGATGAGCTGGTCTCCACCTTTCAGCATGCATGCTTCCAGCAGAAGCAAGTGTGCAGTAGTAATACTGAAAGTGGGCTGTAATTCTTTTCTTGCTTCAGGAAAAAGTGAGCCCAAGTGACCGACATCTTATTCTGCACATCACGTTGTTTCCTGTTCTGTTGAACAGTGCAGCTACAAGCTGACCTAAATTTATGGCTCTCTTGTGAGATGCCAGTTTACTCTTGAGCTATTTGCAGTATTTTACCTGTGAACTAGCTGTATTTGTTTTATTGCTATGTTATCAGCTGCTTGTTTTGAATGGCAGGCTTATGCAGAAGTGAATTTGTAACAGATTTGCCTATAATTTGTGGGCAGTGTTTATTCTGAATAGACCTGTGGAGTTCTTTCTGCAAAAGAAGCAAACATTTGTTACATTTCCTCCCACAATAGCAATAGAAAAGAGCAGCACTGTGCTTGTCATTCTCTTTTGATACTTTATGGTTTGTTATTGCTGTGATAGGAAAGCACAAGCAGTACATTATAATGTGTTTCCTCTGCTTGTTTATTTTTTGTTGTTCTTGTACCACAAGCCTTCTATTTGATCTTCCAGGAATATAAGAAGAGTGGAAATTGGGATAACACATCTGTGTAGCTTTATTCGCAAGTATTCACTACATGTGCTCTGTGCACAGCACTCTCTGCTATGACATACTCTTAGTAGAGCAATTCATCAGGAAATATTCCTTTAAAACAGGCTGTGATATAACACCGACTCCAAACTTAACTAGCAGGTGTCCATTAATACTATTATGATGATTTTAATAACATTGAACTGTAGTCGGTGTTAGTCCTTTGACTGATAACATCATGATTTATGTGGTGGTCTTAGGTTTGTTTGTCTTTGAGCCAGAATGTCTTTTTTTCACTAGCCCAGTAATCAGTCCAAAGTACAGCAAGCGGCTTTATGCCTGAAAAGCTGCAGCACCCTTTCAGAAAGTATCTTTGGTGCCTCAGATTTTTTCAGCCTGTAACACATTGAGAACACAGGACAAGCAGCTTAAGATCTGAATGAGATTGTTCACCAAATGAGTTGGTGCAGCATATTAATTTGCTAGCACTTGTAAATGCCTGCAGTGTTCCAAGAGCCTGCAATAGCACTAAAATACCAGGAGCTTTGTTGGTTCTAAACTCCTTAAAAGAGAGTTTGAAATTCTTGTCTGCTTGCTGTAGCCTTACCAGATTTGTAAAGAATTTGGAGATCTGTATTTGGAACATGTTGTGTGTCTTGGGCTTAGCATAGTTGCTAAGAATCTGTTCCTGGCAGTATTAATTGTCTTGGAGTTTCACTATGCTCTAAGTTTTACTGTAGAACTCATTATTTTATGAGGCTCCTCTTAGTGCTTTTATCTAGATGCCAAAGGGTATATTTATTGCATGTTTTGATATGCATTTAATCTCAATAGACACTCTAGGATTTATGTTGAAAAATAGTTGCCTTTACAGGTAACTAAATTAGCATAATGTGGATTTAATGAGACTGGATTCAGTCAACCTGAGTTCTGTCATGGGTGTTTTCCGATCCATCTTAACTTTGTAAGTTGGTATTTAAAGGTCAGGTAAATTCTAACCCATTTTTATTTTGTCATCTTTGTGTAGTAAACCGATGCCCTCTTCCCCCAAAACTCTGTATTTTCTCAGGCAGTTCTTGGAGAAGAGAGGTATGAATTGATTTTAAAACTTTAAAAAGTTCTGAACTGTAGAAGCCTATTTTTAAGGTCTAAAAATGTGCTTTTACTATGCGGTTAAATCCCAACTTTTTAGTGAGGGCTGCCTAGATGGGTACAGCATGTTATTAGCTGCTGCAGCAAAACTTCCATCTGAGGTGTATGAACTGGTACTGATTCAGTGTTCAGAACTGGGAATTGAATGTAAACCTGTCACAGTTGCGTGTTTAGGAATGGAACTAAAGACAAAACAAACACACAAAAATGACCTCTGTGCTGTCTCTTGTTTCACTGATACTGGACTCAGGCAGATATGTAGCACTGGAAGATTTGAATGGCTGATAACAAGTGGTCAGAGTAGTGTGATGTATGTGTGGCTCTTGATCTTAGCTCAAATATGCAGTTTGAAATTGGGTACTGCTTTTCTTGATGACTTAAAATGTAGGCTAATAGTATTCACTGATATAATTCCCATTAGGGCTGTAAAGCTGCGTGCTTCTTCAAGCTTGTGAAGGCTTGAAATCTGTGTTGTGGAACCATCACCACTGCTACAGCATGAGTTATAAAATACTCTTGTGGGTCTCTTGAAACCCAAGGGCATGAGTTTGTAGTCCCAGGAAAACTGAATTACCATTTTTGCTCAGCTAGACTTTCCTGTCCAGCTGATGAGCAGAATACCCTTGCTGAGGGAAGCAGTCCTTACTGAAGGGATCAAAGGATGTTTTGCTTCTTGCCCAGGATGGTGAAACATTATGAAGCATTATTTATTCCTGGTGCTCGGGTTTCCAAGTTGTATTGGTCAAAAGAGAGTGTAATTGTGTTTTATTTACATAAAATCTTCTGAGTGTTGTACTTTGAGAGGCTGGAGGCTGCGTAGGGAGCCAGGCTGGAAGCTTTGCACAGTCAGTGGATGCCCTACTTTCTAGAAACTGTAATTTTGAGTTATATTGGCTAGCCCAGTATGGTTAACACACTGAACTTGAGCTCTGTCTGTTGGGGCTTGGAGTGTGGCCTTACTATAGCATCTTTGTGGGAGTCAGCAAACCACTGCGTCTTAGTTGCTGTGTTGTGCTTGTCTCTTATTTCTCTGTGAGCAGGTCCCTATTTTGGATCTGTTGAGTGTACAGACAGCACTCAGCACAGTGGGGCTGTTGTTAGAGCTGGGGGATCTCTGCTGCTGCTTCAACTTGCTTCAGATGCTCTTTGGTGAGGTGGTTTGGCGCTTAAAACTTATGTACGGTGGCAATAATTGTGTTACAAAGCTCTAGTTACGTATGTTTCATGAATGTCACGTTTATAGGGTAGGGAAACACAGATTTCTTCCCATTTTACAAAGCTCAGTGACACATGGTCTCTAAACAAACATTCAAACAGGAAGAATAATGTGATGAAGTTATATTTACCTCTTTAGATGCTTGTAGTTGTCTCAACCAATGGAGAATCTGGAGTACCTTTGAGTGAGCAGCTCAGATGACTGCCACAGTCCACAGAGCCTTGTGCTGAGCGGTGTACATGCTGCTCTATGGACACTGCAAACCTGAAATGTGTGTGGGAGAACTTTCTCTTGTATTCCAGCATGTAATTTACTTGATGTTTGTTTGGTAATTTGCCTCAGATTAAATTATTTGTTGTGGCTACTGAAGAAATGCTTTGTGTGCTTCTGGTTGGTCAGCATTTTGCACAATATTTCCCCTTCTTTATTCCACCTACTTTGACGCATTCATTTGTTTTTGCTGCAATCTTATTGAGAATTGAGAGAGGCGTTTCTGAGTCTGGAGTTTCAGAGAGGCTTTATACAGTGATTATCTGGTTAAGGGAAACACGATTACTTTTGATTTAATGTGAATTCAGTGGGAGTTGTTAACTGAGGATGAACTTCGTGGAAATGGAATAGAACTGAGCATGTGTGAATGAATATGAGTATATGCTCTCTCCCTCCAAGGGAATCTTTGTTTATGGATAGCAATATATGCTTTGCTGCACAGATAGATGTTTCTGATCCCTGGCAAGATGTGTCAGTGATACAGTTGCCACATTCATTTTAGCTTGACTGTATTTTAGCTTGTTAATTCTGGATTAATTCTGTGGCCATGCAGGTATCTTTGTTTGCAGAGAAGAGGCATGGCAGGATTCACCTTAAAGTTTGAGTATTTCATGCGAGTGGGATCAGCCTGAAACTGTTGTTAAAATCAATGGCTCATCTCTATGAAGTGTATTCAGGGTTAGTCCTTTCCATGAAGCATTTATCATGAGAGGCCAAGATGAGAAAAGTTAATAGGTAATAGGAAAATATATGACAGGCTGTTGCCTGGATGTCTTGGTTGCCATTATCGTAGTTCTAGGGAGAGTTGGGTCTTGCAGTAATCAAAGTAAGCTGTGTGACAGACCCAGGTGGGTGGATTTAAGGAATATTCTCTCCAGCTTTTCTTTAGCTCTTTGCTTGTTTTCTGATTCTTAGTTGCAGAATTAATCCGTGTTTATTTTGCCAATGTGCTTGACTTCAGAGTGGAGTGTATGAGTGAATGCTGCTGAATTATGAAATGACTTTGAACAGAGTTTGTTAACAAATTTTGAAGTGGTCAATTTTGTGTTAAAAATTCAGGTTGAATTTGTGCCTAGCTTTGCAGATGTTTAAGGTGCTGTGTGCTCAGAATGACACTGTTCCATCTATTGTATTAGACTTTCTGAATTGTGTATATCTCTCTGAGAAGTGTTCTGCTTTGGAAACTTAACTGTTTCTTGGAGCAGATCAGCAGCAGCTGATAGACTTTATGGGTTAAAATTGGAATGCAGGGGCAGAGAAAAATACTTAAGGCATAGCTGTAATCTTGTTTGGTCCTGAGTGTGAAGTGGCCCTTGAAAAAGTCCAGGATTGTATTTGTAATGTCACAGTATTTAAGATATTAAATGCTCTTTGAACCCCATGTGCTAAGGAGTCCTTTAGTCTTTCTCAGCTGTTAGTTCCATTTAATGTGGAAAAAGAGGAGGGAACAGACAGTTCAGATTTTCACTTTACATTTGAACTTCAGGGACAGGCTTTGGTCATGCTTGGGAGGGTTTTTTTTTTTGACTCTTGGTATTGCCATTGCTCCAGTGATTCCAGGAGGCAACCTCCTGCCAAGTGCCTTTTTCCAGTGTTTTTCTGTTTCAAGTGTCTGCATAAACTTCCCACAAGGACATGGTGCCTGCAGTGGATTTGGTGGTTGTGCTTCACAGTCAAAGGAGTCAAAAATGAATCTGAGGAGTAAAGGCTATTCTGTTTAATAAATACATCTTTGCATCAGCATCACTGTACCGAAGAGATTTGTACACGTGCTCAATTCTACACCTGACAGGTGATTTATTTAACGGAAATTAGAAGATCAGAAGTTCTGCCATTGAGAATACCAGGCATACCTGGCGAGATCTTCACTTTGTTTTTTAAGTGTAGCCCATGTGGCTTACAGTTAAATAGAGGGAAATCAAGGGCTCTTGTTTTGCAAATTTTAACAATGTTACTGATTTTTTTGAAGTGCTTACATGAAAATAATTGAATTAAATCCCCCCCCAAAACCAACCAAAAAAACCTCACACAGATATTACTCCTCCAAAAAAATTAACAGAATAGGATTGAAATTCAGGAGTTCCTAAACTTCAGCTGTGTGCATTGAGCTGTGCTGTATATGAAAGAGTTTGATATTAATGACAAAACGTGCACTTTGATAGAATCCCAGCCTGGTTTGTGTTTCAGAAGGGACCTTAAAGCTCATTCAGCTCCAAATGGTGTTGCAGACAGGGACACCTTTCACTAGAGCAGGTTGCTCCAAGCCCCATCCAACCTGGCCTTGAACACTGCCAGGGATGGGGCAGCCACAGCTTCTCTGGGCACCCTGTGCCAGCACCTCAGCACCCTCGCAGGGAACAGCTTCTACCTAAGAGCTCATCTCAAGCTCCCCTCTGGCAGGTTAAAGCCATTCCCCTTGTCTGGTCCCTCCATTCCTTGTCCAAAGCCCCTCTCCAGGTTTCCTGTAGCCCTTTTAGGCATTTGGAGCTGCTCTAGGGTCTCGCCTTAAGGAGCCTTCTCTTCTTCAGACTGAATAAGCTCAACTTTGGGAAAGCTTAGAACAGCCCAGATACTCAACATGATGAATCCAGTATGACACTGGTTTACAAGGAAGTTGGGCAAAAAGTTAGTTTCCCCAAAATACATTCCCACAGCCTGCTATGGTTTGAAGTATTGTTCTTGTGGGCAAGATTCCACTGCTGTAATTCAGTGTGGCTGTGGGTAAGAGGGTAGAACTGCCATTTGTTTGTGTGTGTGTGCGTGCGTGTGTCTCATCTTCTAAATGGATCAGAGGCTTGTTTGTTTTTCTATTGTAGTTATCCATGCAATAGCCAGGAACACTCTCTGGTTCCTTTTTAATTATTAGTACACAGCTGCCCAAAGGGGAAACCATGTGGGCAAGAGATCTTGTTGATCTTTGTTTTAACAGCTGGTATTATTAAGGGAGAGCTTTGCCGAATGGAAAAAGAGGATGAAAATCAGTCACCAGTTAATCCTGAGATGCAGCCAGGCACAAAAAGATTTACTGGAAATTAGTTCTAAAATCGTATTTGTTCAAATAATTTCAGAGTACAAGAATGGGTGTGTATTGAATCAGGGAAGTGGGATGATGCTGGGGAGCAGTGAGAAGTTGCAACACTGTCAACTGAAAAACCTTACTGGAACAACAACATATATTTAGCATTGTTACCATGCTGCAAGTCCTGCGGGAGGCAGCTTGGTTCTGGGGCTGGGCTGTAGCTCGTTTTTTACATTATCCCAGCAGCAGAGTGATAATGCACCAGAATCTGCTCATTTTCAAAGTTCTTATTTATGACACACAGAACAGCAAATCCCTGTGGGTTGGTGCAGCTTTCAATCTGCAGCTCTGGATACTGTCAGCAAAACCATATCCTTGTCCCATTCCTGCTCCCCCAGGATGAGCAGAAGGAAGAGGTTAGCATAGCTTTGTTTTGCTGCTTTGTTTTTTTTAAATGAGTTTTGTGGTTATTATTAGTGCTAATGGTAGAAATTCATCATCTCTCTGGGCCCCAGGAGGTTTTAGTAGTTAGGAGTCTTTGCTTAACGAATGAGTCTGGGTTTTAAGCTCTTTATTGTGCTGCTATCCCATACTTGGTAGGAATAAGTTCACTCAGTTGAATTGCACTGGTATTGCCAAAAGGAGAAGCAGCATGAACATGTTTGTCTTCAGCTTAAAGAACTGAACATGTACAGAAAAAGGTTGAAATGCATTCAGCCCTTCAATGAGTTTTTGGCATTTCTGACCTTACATCTGGCATTAGTTGAGGTTTCTCTCTTATTACCTTGCTTTTTAAGAGCTTTCTTATATCCTGGGTTATAATTTGCACATTATAGTGTATTTTGAAACAAAACTGCGTCCCATTCTGGGGTTTCTTGCATGTATTTTATAGGCAGAATTGTGTGCTTGAAAAGAAGTGTTCATTTCTGAATGATCTGCTTATGACAGATGGTTCTCATTGTGGTGAAGACATGCAGTGCCTCAAACCTCAACATGTATAATCTTATTTGAAGGAAATGAATTGCTGCTGCAGCGTGGCCATCTATTACTGTGCTTGGACATTAGTATCCTTGGACATTGCAAACTGAGTTTTGAGCATTACCTTTTCCTTATCTGAAGAAAACTAACACACTTTTTTAAAGCATAAAGTTTTGATACCTTTCAGATGCACATTTCCTTTTTCTAGAGAAGTAGCACAAGTTTCTTAGAAGTATCTCCCCCTGATAACAGCAGATGGTGCCTCTGTACGACCTTTTCAGGTAATTGAATAAAAAAGAGCATCTTTATAATGGTCTGTACTAGATGGACTCTGTTCTTCTACATGTGTCATCCAGGGCATGTAAACTACATAATTTCCCATCAAAATCTCCCTTTTTCCAAGAAAACAATGCTTTCCCTTAGCTTTTTTTTCCCTGCAAAAAGAGAATCTTACTTCTCTACCTATCCAGTATAATTTGGTTCAGCTGCTGATTCTTTTAATCCCTTTTTTGCTCCTCAGCTCCATCCTGCTTCAGTTGAGTTGTTCACATCCTCCTGTTTTCCATTTCCCAGAATTAATCATTCCTTTCTGTTGTCTTACCTCTTTTGGCATCTTTTTAAGCTGCTGGAGTACCAGCAACCACATCCTCCGTGGTATAGCACATCCTCTCTCTCACCTTCCTTCCTGGCTGCTGTGTTAGCACTGTTACTTAGGCTGTTGCTATAGAGGGACCACAAGTTCTGCTTTGCCACATCCTTTGTAGGCTACGTAGGCTAAGGGGGAGGAGAAGACTTGGTTTGACACCAGTATCCAGTGGGCCCTGGTGAGGGAGGCTATTAGCTGTAGTGGTGAGAGCAGCTCTTGGAGCCAAGAGCAGGTTTCCTGCAGGAGCACCTGCTCCTCCTGGAGCACCACCACTGGCCAGCAGAGGCTTCTGGCTGTTGCAGGAAGTAGTTTCAGTTCATGGTTTGAGCTGTCAGGAGAGCGTACTAGACACTGAGATATGGTGTGTGTATGAGTGTACTGGCAGTTGATGACACTGGTTGTACTCACACAGGGGAGCGTCCTCCCATGAACCACATGTCTGGTTTTGCAAGGCTTCCATAATAGGTGTTAAAATGGGTCATGGAGGTGGGTGTTCAGGCTGTGGTCCTGCTGACCCGTTGTGTTGCTCACTAAATGCTCTGTGCTGCTGTTGAGGGAGTTGCTCCCCCTCCCTTTACCTTCAGAGCTCACAAGCTGGCTTTGCATTGGTGTTGCGTTTTCTGTAACCTGCTACTGTGAGTCTGGTGTTGAGCATCATCTTCCATACACCAAGGTTGTAACATACACTAGAGTGAAGGCAAGCGCAGCATTGTCGTTACTGGGGGATGTACCTTCACAGCTTTGCTGTAGGTGGGTCTTTTTGGTAGATGTTGCAATTTAATTTATTCCCTGTCAACCTTGATGATCTGGTTGTGCTTCTTGTCTCCGTGGGGTTGTGATGTTCATTTTCCTGGTCTAGCACTCGTCTCTGTGCCATATGCTCAGCTAGTCTCTTCCAGAAGTGTTCCTTGTTTGACTTCAGTCAAGTCTCCATCAAGGCAGGGTCAGGGCATGGCCGAAACCTGTCCCTGAGACAGCACTTCTGCTTCCATAGCAGGAGGGGTCACTCTTGAGTTTGTGGAAGGTGATTTTCTGGGTGGAGATGAATGTGGTTGGTCTCAGGAGCAATTGAGAGGGTTACTCCCTGTTGCTACACTTTGCTTACTGTTATACTGGGGCATCTTGATTTTAAATCAAAATCAAATTGGCATGAACAGTGGAATTTAGTTTTGCTTTTTAGCTTTAGCGTTTTGCTGAAGAGCAAGCATTTCAAGGCTGAAATATAGACCAGAAGCTGCTTAATTCCTAATATTTATTAAAACAAGCAGGACAATTAGGTGAGTTTATCTAGCAACATAAAAGATATTTCAACAGCAAGCATAGTCTGTTTCTACTCTTGATTTCTGGGATTTCCCTTCCTTCCAATTTTGAAATGCACTCACTTGCCTAAAGATGCAGCACAGGAACTTACTTTTTGTTTGTTTTCTCCTAACTAAATCAAGTTCTGAGGTGAATCAGAAGAGACAGTTAAACTCATTTTGCCATGGAGCCAAAAGGCTTTTAAGAGATAGCAATGAAGGGAAAATGGAGGTGGGAAAGTAAATGGATGTTTTTTTTTTCCTGGGGTATTTTCTACTCAGCTCAAGCAGAAATATCCCTGTTTAGGGTGAAAGATCAGGAAGAATTTGGTACTTAAAGCGTAAAATGAAATGAACCCAGGACACACATGTGGATGGATGGGAGATCTCCATTAAAAATGCATGTGATCATAAATAGTTTTGTAAATGAGAACCGGATACACCAGGGTAATGAAGGGTAGATTCAGAATACAGCCTGTGAAGCCACAGCATCACTTGAATGCAGACAGAAAGGAGATGGTCTCCCTGTCCCGTTGGTGTGTCTTCTGTGATGCTATTAGTTCTCTGTGTCTGTGCTGCATGAAGCAAAAGGTTAGTGTCCTGTACTCCATGTCATACATAACATACTTAACATGGTTAAATATGGATGTTTTAGTTGTCATTAACTGAGGTTTTCACTGACTGTGGCCCACCAGTTTTTTGTTGGAAGTCATCTCTTCAGTCGTGGCTGAGTCAACAGAGGCTGAAGTGCTTTCCTTTTTCTGCTCATCTCTGTTTTCTGGAAGGCTCTTGCAGTGGTAGGCTGTATTTCATGCATTTTGCTTCATTATTAATTTGCCTGGAGACTTAGCATTTGCATATAGCTTTACTGTAGGTGTCTGGGGGTGCATGATCTGAATTCTGTTGTGCTCTGCTAGTACTAGGTGCCATATGGGACTCCACCGAGGCTGTGAAGGTCTCATCGTCTTGTTAATTATTTTTATAATTAGAAGTTGTTAAACCATGGGATCCAAAATTAGAATTTGAGCACTGTGATGTATTCTTGATCTTTAATTTAATTCTTTTGCTTATGGAAATGGTTGAGAGTGTTAACACCCCACCCCCCAATTAAGTGGGATGTGGGAGGAGAAGGTACGAACCAGAGGTAAAAATCAGCGTTAAATTCCCCTGCTCCTACTTATGTTTTCAGGATGGTGGATAAACAAGTAATTTTGGAAGGAAACGGAATCAAGCTCCCAGGAGAATGAGGCAGTAGAAAGTATCCAAATGTTCTCCACCTTTAAGTCATTGGTCTTTTATTATGCTGCTGGATTAGAATGATAAGAGTATGCTAAATAGAAAGGCTTTGTTTTACTTGTTATTAGCATCTGAATTTTTAGCATGGTCTTTCTTCATGACTTGTCTCTGTATTAGCATTCTTCACTTCACACTCCTGCATATGTACCTGTGAAAACAGCAGGAAGACTGACAGTGTGATGGTGACAGTTCAGCCTGGTTACTGTAGGGTAAACACTACCATTTAAATCTAATCTGAGCAGGTTTGACATGCTGATTAAAACTGCAGATTGAATTAGTGAAGTCTCCCAGCATCTGATGGTTTGTTCACACTATAAATCAAGTAGAAATCCCAGGGCTTCTGTCCCAGCTGTGTGGTAGAGCTGGAATCTGCAGCATCTGTCTGTCTGAAAAGCAGTTACTGAACCTGGGATGACAGGGACCCAGAGCAAGTGGTGTCTGCAGAAACTGAGGCTATAATTCAAGGGAAGAGTGAGGACACCCCCTTTATTTGAGTCATGTTAACACTGAAGCCTCTTGGTGGCAAAATAAAGGTCCCATCCCCATTAAGGTGATTTAGAGGTGAGCGAGCCTTGTGTGGATCTATTTCACAATAGATGGAAACGCCCTAGAAAGAGGAAGGAATCTCTCACTGAGCTGATCTTCAAAGGCCACACGAATAACACTTTCTTTATTGCTCAATAATTGGTTGTACTCCATGTTACGTTACTTAGAAATGGGAAGAAAGCTTTAGTGGCTCAGTTTCTTCTTCCCAAAATACTTTGCATAGCTGGGGAATGTGACTTCAGGCAAACAGTTAAGAAGTGAGGGGATTTGACAGCTTAATGTAGCCGTTAAAATGAAGGAAAGCAAACGGGCAGCACTATTTCCATTTTAAGCCTTGTCAGTGTAACAAGCATACAGCCCAGTTTCAGAAAGAATCCATGAATGTGAGGTTATTTGGGCAGCAGAAACGAAGTTGGAAACACTCTTTGCCTTTGAGATAAAACTGCCAAAGCATTCTGGGTACCTGGATGTCCAATTCCCATTCAAGTTAATGACTAAAGTTCTTCTGAGCTTCAGTTTTTGTGTGTACAGCCAAGAATGTGTTAAGCTTCGAACAAATATGAAGGCACTGTTGCACATGACCTGTGGCAGAGGCTCTGCTTTCCCACCCATGTGAGGTCAGGTGGGTTCAAACTCCTCCATCCCTTGGGAAAGGCTTGAAGTGTTTGTACTGGCATATGTTGCTATCATTGGGAAGCTGGTGGAATCTGATGAGGTTACATCTGTATGAGCAGTTTAATTATTCTTGATTGACAGTTGAAAGTCTATGCTGCTTAATCTGTTGATACTATAGGGAAGTGAAAATGGGAGAATATAAGATTTGGCAGGTTGGAGGGTCAGAGAATGTAGACAGTAACATGAAGATGTGGCCGTAGCCTGTGCGATACATGGCTGATGGTCAGTGCTGTGCTTAGCTCAAGGGTGTTCTTAGTTCTTAGTAAGGCAGCATGTTGAGTCAGAGGTGAGTAGTGACTGCTTCTAGAGCATGTTTTGGTGGTTGTTTTTCAGAGAAAACAGGTGCCAAGTGACCTTTTGTTTCCACCCCTCACTGTGGTCTGGTGGGAGCGTTCCCACTGAACATTCTGTCATGCTTCCTGTCTTGTTTTCTTGCTTTTCTTAAAGAATGCTAAAGCCTTGTGGAATTCATTGTTTCCTAATGTGATTCTTAACTGGTAGGGTGAGGAGGCTGCAAAAATGGACTCATCAGGGAATTGAAAAGTGAAACAGCAGCTCATGAAGGTTCTTGAGCCATCTCCCAGCCCATGACTAAACCCACATGACTCTGGTGGCACACTTTACCTGCCAAACCTGTATCTGTCACTGGCAGGGATGGCATGCTTTGTGCTGAAACCATGTGCAACTCTCATTAGACTACTGGTTGCCGAGCCAAGTTCCTTCAAAGCCAAGACAGCTTGCAAGCTGCACTCTTGCTTCTCTTTGGAAGTCAGGAGCTTCCCCAGCCACCAGCTTTTCCTGGCTTCAGAGAGACACTAATACCTTCATTGGTCTCTGTGTTTGAAAATCCTCATTGAGTTTTACTGTTTGAGAATGAGAAGTTTCTCATTAGCTAACACTTTGGTTAACTTAATTTCCTGATGACATTGCCCCCTTCTGAGGTTTATTTAATTACAGTGAAGAGCTTTTTTTTTTTAAGCTATAAAATGATTTGAGTTTTCAGTGAAAACTGAACTGAAGCTTAATACTGATGTCTGGGAATCTTTTGTGGGTTGTGGGAGGTTGTCTGTTATGGAGAAAGGTGAAAATATGAAGGATACTAAAATTAGACCAGACTTGCCACAGAATAGTTGAAGCTTTTTAACTCTTGAGGTTCCATCTGATAATTAATCATTTTTGTAATGAACTTTGGAAAAACTAAATGAATTTAAAGAAAAAGCTTCTCAGTATTGTTTGAAGGTATGATATTAACTACTCTCAGATCTCCTTTTTAGAAGCTCTGGGTTTGCATTGATTGCATGTATCCCTGGACTTTGGGATTCAGTGAATTAAAGGTTGTGTGTTATGATCAAAGCATTCAGTGTACTGTCATCCCTATGATTCACTAGCTTTGACACTGAGCCCTTGCCTACCTTCAGCTTCCTGAGACAAGGAAGAGACTGTCTGTGTTGGGTCCCTCTGGCTGCAGTGCTTTTCGTTTGGAAACTCATGCTGGGCAAGTGATAATGTTGCCAACTTTGCTGACTTTTTTCATCCTTAAGGAGCACAAAAGAGAACAAATGTTTTGAGTACATGACCCCAGGGTAACACGCTGTTGTGGGGTGTTGTCTGCTTAATGAAATGGCCCAAAGCTGTTTCATTGTCAGAAAAGGGTCTCTTTTTCTCTTCAGCAAAGTTTGCAGACAGCTGAATTTCACCTTGCCTTGCTGGTTGATAGTGGAGGTCAGTGCTTGTCATTTATGTGGTTGAGGTTCTTCTGGTTAAAGCTTGAGGCTGGACAAGTGTCTCTGCTAGCTTCATAAATAGAAAGTCAGCATCTTCACACTTTTGGTCCGCCTGATAGCTGCACCATTGTGCATTTGCCCTTGCACTGTCCATCATGGAGTTTTCTTTTGCTAAACTTCACATAGGAAGACCACTGAAACACTCCAGCAGATCCATCTATGGGGTAACAGACCAAACCAAGGCAGCTACCTGGAGCCATTTTCAGGTTTTGATTCATACGCAGATCTAAATGATGCTCTGAGAATTGAGTCAGGGGGATGGGGATGGGGGGGTGGGTTCAGACAAGCCACTGCTAAGAATTCCTTTCCAGGGTGAGCCTGTTCCATCTTTCTGTGCAGTCAACAGTCTGAGCTATCTTGAAGGGTAGGATCTCCGCGGAAGACATTCTTTTCTATGGGAAGCCATGACCTTTCCTCTCTGGATGGGGTTACAGCAGGACTCCAAGTTAGTTTCTAACTACAAGTATGGTTTATCTGATGAAGGTGGTTTCATTTGCTTATAGGGATTAGGGAGTGGATTTTCCTCCCTGAGATTTCCCTTCTCAAAGGTGGGAGCGTGTGTGAACGTATGCAAACTTGTGAGTAATGGCCTGCCTTGTGGGGGACTTACTTTATATGCCTGGGCTTATGTTAAATAATGTAAATGGTTGGAAGAGAAGGGTGTGGGATAGCAGCAATACCTCCTTATCAGCAACCTTCATGAGGCCATGTTTGCGCTGCTTTCCTGACGCCAGCATAATCTGAGAGAGGTAGAAGTGGTATGTTTGAAGGAGAGCAGAAGGTGCCTCTCTGCTGGCAGTGTTCAGCACACGGTGTTCTCTCCTGATCCGAGCCCTCCAGGAAAGGACAGGTCAATGGTGTTCTTGTCATCTTTATATTCTGCCCAGCTGTGACATTGTCTGAAATAAGGATTTACCTATATATAAATATGTACTGGCTTAGTTCACATCTATCCCTTTCTGCAGAATAAGTGCATCCTCTTTTTGAGGTAATGATGTTATATGGGTTTAAGGGTGATTTATATTGCTGGAAGTCAGGCTTTTGTGTAGTTTGAATATTTTCTTTGTTTTCTCCTGTTACTCTTTTTCACTTTTTCTTAGTTTCTGGAGAAGTTCTTTACTATTTTTGTAACTTTATGCTGTTGCCCTTCTGCTGTTCTGCCCCGAGTGCCTCTTTAATTGACTAAAACTGACATAATTTAAATTGAAGCCTGGTCTGGTTTTGCTGAATTGGTTTCAAGAGTACCTTATGCTAAACCAGAGTAAATACTCACATACACAAACCCAGTGTCCTGTTCCATACTTATTACCTGCTGGTTTAACTTGCTTCTTGACAGCGTTTTGCAAATGTCCTTCTCTAACACAGTTTCTGTTTCTCCTCTTAATACACTTAAAGCAGTTTTGTTAGCAAGTAGCAGCTTATGCGCACACAACTGTTCAGTGCTGGAAGAATCTTTCCTTATGCTGATGTAACTTATCATCAGAACCAGATATGCTACAGAGCACAAAGTGGTATTTGCTTATAAACAATATATTAATAAACTAGGATTTGCCATAGTTTTCTGTTACTTTTCTGCTCCGTTCATCTAAGGAAGTGGGTTTGCATGGCTTAGATAACATCTGATGATAGCTTTGCAGGCTGCAAGTCACAAGACCAAACCTTGGGCAGGCAGCAAGAAGCATCCCTGCTCTCAGGAGCTTGTGGCAACAAAATGTCTGACCCAGATCTATTGGAGAATGTTGTAAACCCAACCTTCGTACTGCAGATGTACAAGCTTATTCTATATTTTCCCTATTGAACTATAATGGAAAAGGCTACCAGATAAGTCAGGCTGATATTAAAGGCCTTGTTTACACTATGTTTCCGTCAAGATGAGTATTCGGTGTATCACAGTTGAAAAACTATTTCTCAAATGTTGTAAAAACACCAACTTCTGAAATGACATGTGGGTGGGATGGTTATAGAATCTGAGTGCTATTGAAGTAACCAAATCTTAAGGAAGAAAGTAATTTTAGGTTAAATCTGCAGATTGGAATAAACTGGCTTGGGTAATTAATTTGGATTTAGAGTTGCTTAATTTCTCTTGGCATTTGCAAATCCCAAAGTGACTTGTGGAATGTTCTTGGTTGAAAAAGGTCTTATTGAAAACATGTGTGACCGTTTCTGAGGGCAACAATATTTGAAGAACAAAGCAGCATCTGTCTGATAATGGCGGGAGACAAGAAAACTCGCTGTAAACATCGCTAATGTCATTTTTGTGGCATCATTTGTTAGCATGTCTTCTGTTTTAGAAAAAACAGTCTATAAAAAGTCTGTAAAAAGATTGGCTCTTTGGAATATTTTAAATATATAACATGCACAGAGCTGGAGTCTAAATTTATGTTTTTTTCAGGCAAAAATCAGTATTATTAGCTAGTAGAAGAAGCCAAATTTATGGGACTTCTGTTAGCTCTTCAGAATAAAGCAAAATACCGGCAGGAGTATCTCTTCCTTATCCTTTGTTGAAGTATGTCTTTGTATTAGAAGCTTGTGTTCAGTCAAATTGCCAAGACTTCTGAAATGAAACTGATTCAGAAATGAAGAATGAAGAATGTTACTGAGTGGGCTTCATGTTAAAAGACAGGTTTCTGTTGATTAAAAACCTATGTTGCTACAGAAATGTTTGTCTGTGGTAATGGAAAATATATTAATGGCACTTTCTTTGGTGATCTGTGCTTCAGAAATTATTTTTAGTTATCTCTGTGTGCAGCGAGACTAAACTATTTTGTTTGATTCATTGCAGGACCAGTTTGACAACTTAGAAAAACACACGCAGTGGGGTATTGATGTGCTGGAAAAGTTCATCAAGTTTGTGAAAGAAAGAACAGAGATTGAACTCAGCTATGCAAAGCAGCTTAGGTAAGTTGAGATGTAAAGTTCTGGACTTTGAGTTGCATCTCTGCAGCGCCTGTAATCATCTGTAAGTTTACTGTTTCAGTAGTGGTAGTTTGGTTTATCATAATGGCTTTTAGATATTACACTGAATTTACAGAACGGAAAGCTAAAGTTAATTTATGATACTGTTTTATTATCTCAGCTAAAAAATCATATGCTTTGCAACAGGAAAAGTTATTTAGGTGACTGAGTAGCATGCTATGATTTACTCACAACTTCTGCATGATTAATGGCTCAGGCATTGAGGATAGCATTGTAATGTTTTCCATGAAATTAGGACTGCTGTGTATAAATGCTGCAGGCTTTGAGAATTCAGAAGTATAATGATTATTTGTTGGAAGGCAAAGTTTAGGGTTTCTTTTCATAAGATAGGCTTTTTTAATGCATGTTGGAGAAACTGCAGGTCAGAAACTCAGTCTCAGCCCTTGGAAACTTATCCATGTAGTCAGTCAGGTTGCAGCCTGAGGTTTGATTTTTGACACTTCTGTAATCTTGCCACTGTGCTTACAGTGTGTTTCCTGAGCAGAGTTCCTGTGAATTTATTTCAGGGAACCAAATAACTGGAAATTCCTGCTGTGTGCTTTCTAGGTGTCGGGTCTGGCCATCAGATGTAGGTAGAGGAGATTGTACGTAAACCAGATCCAGAAAACACGTTCCCTGAGGTCGGATCCAGTGTAAATGGGGAAGGGGTACAAAGAACTCTATCACACGGAGAGCTCTCACCCTGCTTTTCCCAGTAGAGAAGAAGAAATGAGAGGTAATATGAGATGTTAGAAGGGAGTACAACACACAGGCAGCCCTGCTGCTGCCAGAGAGGCTGTAGTTGCAATGTTGTCAGTAGCCACTAGAGTCCATATGGTGATAAACTGGCTGTAGTGGAGCTAACTGGGAAGGGGAGTACAGAATTTATCCTTCCTAACCCCAGTAAATCCATACTTTTTATTCCCTAATGCCTTTCTAATGATGATACGACATATAGAGCTCCTTTAATCGTGTCGGTATTTACAAAGATTGAGAGTTGAGGTTCTAGCTGATCTATATATATCTAAATCACAATGTCTATCAGAAAAACAAATTGCTGAGAGTTTTTGATGCTTGTGTAAGAATAGATCTGAGATGCACTTTAGTCTGTTATTTGCAAGCAGTTCGTAGTTGATAACCCCCTGCCTTTATGGTTATGTGCTTTCTCAGGGGAGTGCCACAAGGATTCCCCAGGGTTTCTGCTATAGGCAGGCAGGAAATAGAAGATGGCTTGTGCAGATACAAATTGCTCACATCCTATGGAGATGAGATTGAATTACAGAGGCAAAATGAGCTGGAAGAAAGAGAGTATGACTGGACTGGGAAGCCCCAGCAGAGTATCTGTGGGAGGAAGCCTGTTCAGGAAGAATCACACACTCTACTCACTGAATTTCTTAGGATTGACAAATCTTGGGTGTAAAGAGCATAGTCATGAAAGTATACACTCAAAACAATGTTTTTACCTGATAGTTGTACCTAGGCCTGTCTAGAAACTCTGAACTCCCAAGTTTTATTTCTTACTCAGTCCTAGACTTCCAAACCAAATTCGGTTGATTTGTTTCTCCTCTCTGTATTTTTAATTCCCCACACATAGCTGCATTTGTCACCACCCAAGGTATGATTTGTTGTCAGATACTTCATCCCTGAAGAGCTGTTAAGCCCAGTGCTGTTTGGAGTCTACTAAGAAGCTAGAGGTGTAAAAGAAAAGAACAAAAAAAGACCTGTCGAGTGTTGAGCTAAAACAGTGCTGGACATTAAAAACAAAATCATACATCTGCTTTTGATAAGTATCCTCAAGCCTGGTGCAAACCTTTCTTGTTTGGCATCCATTTGGTGTCAAAGGGTTGCAGCATATCACAGCATGTCATAACATGCAGACATACTATTATTAAAAAGGATAAGACTTAAGTCCACAGGAGTATCTTATGTTATTTACAGTGTAAGTAAAGCTGCTGAACTTTATTTTCTTCTGTGAAACCTGTTTGGTGTCTGGGCTTCCTAACTAGCTGTTCTTCTTGTCTGCATCTCAACTGGATCATCTGCTGAAGCTTAGTTGGCTTCCAATTAAAAATGTTTTGTTCCTTCCCTTTATAATTCCACAGATACATATGTAATATTTACTTTTGAAAGTCTTGAGTTAGATCTGTGTTATTGCAGGATGCATCAAATTTATCTGATTACAGTGGAAGAAACTCCTAGGTATCCCATCCCTTACGCCTTGTGCTTGCACTGTCATGTCTTGCTTGTACCATTTGCGATCAGCCCTGATTGTGATGGATGGATAGCCTTGAGGAAGATTTGTTAGGGAAAAAAAATGTGTAAGATATCAGGATAATCTGAGAATTAGGAACCTCTGATGGATGAGAAATGAAAGACAAAGAGCAAGTTGTCATAGAAATAATAATACAATTGCTTCTATATGAGAGAATAAAGGGGGGATTTAATGAACTCAAGTATATAGACTATTTCTTATGTTTTATAAAGTACTTAGAAAATAATGAACTGTTTCACCCAGATACCAATTCTTGTTGCTTTCAGGATATTTTTTTTTTCTGTGAAATCGCATGGCCTGGATTTGTTTTGCCGTATTTCTATATCTTTAAAGAGTCACAAAATGAGAGTAGCTGTGTCTTAGAATTAGTTGGGCAGCATGGTGGTGCGGGAAGAAGAGCTTTCTGAGTGTGTGTGAAAATGCAGCATTAGTGTAGTCTTCTGTGCATTTTTTTTTAGTGGATTTTCATTTCCTCTGGAAGCAGGTGTATTGAGGGAGGCATTCCTATGGCATCTGAAGACTGCTGTAAGACAATGTAATCATGCAGAATAGTTTGCAGAGTTCTTCCCATGCTGGTATTGTTTCGCTGAAGCCTCTGCATAAAAGTGGAGTAGAGTCTGTTGTTTTGGAGGATGCTCTTTTCAGAGAAGGCAGGGAGTGGAAAAGAGATGCGCATTTGGATCCCTTCCAGTAGGGATACTGAAATGTTGAGAAAGGCATGTTTGTGCAAATCTGCCAGTGTTCTGGCTACTGCTGTTTGGGCAGATGCTCCTTAATTCCTTAAGGAGTACAAAAGGAATAAGAAATGGGAGATGAGGCCCTGCAGTTCTCCCAGTTTAGGGAGTGGGTTAAACCTCTGATAAAGCAGTTTCTTTTTAACTGGACACATTCTGGGAGTCCTCCAAAGAGTTTGGCACAGACAGGGCAATGAAACTCGGTAGTCTTCCGAACGTTTGCCTCAATACCACTTGTATGTTGCTATTAATTGCTGCACTAGCCTATAAATATAATGAGAGATGCAATCATCTGTGCTAATTTTGATAATTAGATTGCATGTTTCTCCTGGTATCAGTTGATAATCATAAAATGATCCCTCTGTCGTCATCTCGGCTTCCCATGGGTTTATGAAGGTTGTTCCTTTCCTTGGAAGTATCCTGCTAAAAATGGTCAGATTTGTCTGGCCATGAGTGTCATCTGCTACTGAAGATCGCACTGATGGACTGGCTAACCTTCAAATATGGAGTAGCACCTTCTGCTGTGTGGAGTTTGTAAAGCATGCCTGTGTCTCTAAGGACCAGTGCTTTCTCTGGAAAAGGATCTCTCCTTTAGATCAGATGAAGGAAGCTCGTGCATCAGCAGAACCAGAACTCAGGTGTACAATTTTCATGACCTTAATATAGGAACTTGGGTTCAGAATCTGCTGCTTTTTTCAGTTAGAGACTGAAGCACTGTGTGGCACATTAAGTGCTACAGCAACACAAAAAAACTAATTACAGTCTAAAACTAATTACCTCTGAAAAGGTGTCTCATCACTGCCAATAAAAACTGAAGCCTTGCAACATGTGTGGGAATGCAGAGTTTACCCAGTTAATTTAAAGGAGATATAAAATGTATCTTTTTATGTATGTATTTTTCATTTTAGGAATCTTTCGAAGAAATATCAACCCAAAAAGAACTCCAAAGAGGAGGAGGAATACAGGTATGGTCATGATCCAATGCTGGGTGAGCATGTGTTGATGGAGGAAGGGGAAAAGTTTGGGTTGACAACTAGGATTTGGCTTGTAAAGCAGATTTTAAAGTCAGGTATAAGAGTATGGAAATCGTAGAGCTGCTGTTCTCTGGCTGACCAGCATAACCAGCAGGCTTATATGGCAGATACTAAGGAGTGGATTTTTAGCTTGGATTTGTTCTGTAACTACTCCGTTCCCTCTATAATGCTATGGCTTCTGGATGCCTGGTTTATTTTCTTTTTGCTTTATTTTTAATATTTACCTTAATAACTTTGGCAGCCTGTATGACCCTGGCTCTTTGAAATGAGTGACCAAACTCTTAAGTACTTTCAGCAGGATCAGCAGCAGTTGTTAATTTTAGCATGAAATTTAAGTCTGTATAAGTATTGCTTTACTTAAATGGACTGGCAACACAGATCAGTAATTTACTAAAGGGGTAATGTTATAACACCATGGAGAAACCAGTGGTTCTTGAGGAGTAAGGTAAAGGAGGTAGTTTGCACTCGCAGTATCCTGGGATGGATCCATGCAGGACTTGCTGCAGTTGAAGGGTGCTGCATGGCCTCAGCTGTCTGCTGTTGATTCATGTATTCAGAGACTCTCTCCCTGGTGCCAGGGGACTAATGTGCTCACAAATAGTGACTGTGGCATCAAAGCATAGATCCTTCACTGAGCAACACTGCAGACATGGATGCAGGGGGTGATAGATTCCACGTTGCCAAGAACATTCCCACCTTTGAGGAGGATAAATATACTCTTCAGAGAGCGTTTTCCAGAGAATGAGCTTTCCAACAGACTATGTCTGGTTATAAACCAGAGCAAGAACTTTTTTCCTGAGAGCTCTCTGAAGTTCCTCAGTGTCAGTGTATTGTAATGCATCAGCTCTGAACAAAGGCGTTCCAAGTCCAAGCCTCCAGCCTTTTGTTGCAGGAGGCAGCTCTGCCTCTGGAGGGCCCAGCAGCAGACTCAAACCCTTGCCCTTGACGTTTGAAACATTGCAAATGACTTTGGATATGGGTCCAGCTGTATGATTATATTAATTGAGATTTTGAGGTCAACCCCCCAGGCTGCTGTATACAGCTCCTCTAGTAGCTCATATTAATAGAGATAACAACCCTTTCATTCTCCTTTTATTTTTAGTAACATTGTTTGGGAATCATTTATGCCATTGTTTCCTGAGATAGTGATGTTTACATAAGGAAGGCTGTGTTCCCAGCAAATTGGCTGTTTTGGTCTGTACCTGGGGTTAGGAATAAATCTGTGGTTGGGTAACTCTACCATAAATGGGTATTTTGAGTTTGCTACAACAATTTTTGACACATCTTTCATTACTGGAGAAGAATCCTGGAGTTAAATGATTCATATGATGTGGCACAGAAGATCCTGTATATCCTTTGCCCTTTTAAGTGTCGTGTTTATCTCTGTGTAGCTTCCTCATGTCTCTAAACAATGTCTGGGGTTTGTCACGCGACCTTTGGGTGCCTTGGACACTGCTTTGATACAGCCCCTATAGAGTTATCAGTGCTCAAACCTATTGCCACTCTAGTTCTGTGGCTTTGATCTTTGTCTTTTGCAATGGGGATTTCTTTCAAGGCACCACAGCTAGACTGTGAAAGTGCCTGCTTCTGCTGGACTATAGCTTTAGTCTCCTTTTTCTCAGTTTCTCCTGGTTTGGCTTTTTTATCCCTACTTGTACCACCCTGCTCTTTAAATCTCTCCCTCTTTGCTTTGCTTTTTTTACCTTTAGGTGATGCTATTAGTGCAGACCACTGCCATTTAATATTAATGGGGTTGTTTTTATTATGTACAAGTTCAGTGCTTCAGAGCTGCTGTTCTCCGGCTGACCAGCACAGCCAGCTGAGGTGTTTAAATGCGGCTCTGTTGGTGCTATGCTGAATATGCTAGTGACATAATCTGCTGTTTTGAAATTGTGTGCACAGATGTTTGTTTCTTCCTCTTAACACATGGAACGTCGTATGGGAGATTATTTCATATGAAAAATAACCCTTGTGATGGAAGGTACTAAAAACATGGGTTGACATTCAACACCTGGTAAATAAACTTGGGATTTGGAAGCTTTATAAACTACAGCTGAAGTGAGTGAGCGAGCGATTGCGTGAGTTTGAAAGCCTTAAACCACGACAGTCCAATTTGCAGTATCAAAAGTCTTATTTTCTGCTCTATGCTAGCCAAAAAATTTGGTTGCTCAGCCAAGATCTTGCCACGTAGGGTACACTGATGACTGTGCACTGAATTGTAGGACTAGAAAAAGCATAACCAGGGATGCTTGGTGAGTAGAGAATAGTGGAGTTCCAGAGCTGTGCTGATGAAAAACCTGGCACTCTAAAACTGTGATATTGTAAGACCTAACGTCAAACTGTCTAAATCAAGATAGGTTTATCAGACAGCTGTCAGTGTATGTGATAAGCTTGTGTTTGAGAACTTCCTTCATGTGAATCTGTGCTAATTCATACTCAGTCTCACATAGCAATACTAACTGCTAAAGAAGGATTTGGCCTCCCTATGTAGTGTGTCTTTCTGATAAGAAAGGGACTAAAAGCAAAATGTATTTTTGTCCTCTGCAGGTACACATCCGCTAGAGCCTTCCTAGCCACTTTAAATGAAATGAATGACTATGCTGGACAGCATGAGGTCATCTCAGAGAATATGACCTCTCTTATCACTGGAGAGCTAACGCGCTATGTGCAGGAGCTGAAGCAAGAGAGGAAATCGGTAATGGATTGGTTTTTATTATTCATTATTCATTGCTATTTAAGACAGATAATTAGTGGTAGGGGAGTTCAATGTTAAGCAAAATGTATTCATAGCTCATTAAACATGAGCTTTGCTGATGAACCAAGCATTGAAAGTGGGTAACGTGCCCTGGCCATGTCACTGAACCATTTGAATCAAACCTTATAAAATCAGACAGCAATACCTTCGGGAGAATCCCTGCTAAATAAGGTCAGGGGCCCATCTGTGCTTAAGGCTCTGTTAGCCAAAAGCTTGCTTAGGAAAAAGCCTGGCAGCACTGTGTAAAGCCTGAAATAAACAGAAACTACAACAGAGATAGACTGAACAAACTATGAGGATCTTTGGTTACATTTTCCTGCTTCTCAGGCAGATTTAATTTAACAGAGCATCCTAAGCAATGATTCTAATGAGAAATATGGGGTCTGTTGTGTTCTGTGATGGTGTGGAATATGGTTTTCAGCCTGGTATGCTTCAGGCTGAATAGAACTAGGATCTTTGCGATAGTACTCTATTTTAGTTCACAGTTTAGAAACCTGTGTGCTTGCTACAGTAAATGTTCAAAGCTGATTAATTTACATGTCACCAGCTCTAAAAGACATAGTTGAGATATGATTTTCTTTCCTTGCCTTGAACCCTTTTATCCCTGAGTGGTCCTAAAATAGTGATTCTAAGCATTAATGTTAGAAATACTTGTAATGCAGGTATAAAATGTCAAAGCAAAGTGCAATGAGGTGATGAAGCATCAGGACACTGATTTCCAAACCTATTTGATTTCCAAATGTTTTGTCCTTATGGGAAGTGCAGAGATACTCCTGCTCAGTCCAGCAAAACTAAGGCTTTTATAACTAGTTAAGCTTGTTGAAGTGCTGTGCAGAACCAGAGTTGTGGAAGTTACCATCTTTTCGTGAGTATATTAGGATGGTAAGTCTGTCAACAGGGCAATAGACACACCTTTAATTTGTAGAATGGTGTGTAATCTTTCTGGGACATAATTTGGCAGCAGCGTAAAAGGATGTTTTACATGGAACTGTGATGAGAATGTTTTCTTAGTCATGTCTCTGAGCTTTTATTCAGCATGGATTCTGTACAATAAGCAAAACAAAAAGAAGCATTCTAGTATGGCATTTTTCTGTCACTTGTAATATTTTTACCTTATTTTTCAATTACATGGGTGTATAAGGTGATTGAATTACCTGTTAGCAAGTCCTCTTTTATTGTACTTCAAATGTCAGTCTTGTAAAGAGCATGAGTAGTAATGATTGCTTTTGGTTTTGTTTGTACACTGCTGTAGTAAGTATGGCTCATAAGTAATGGGGGAATGACAGGAAAACTGTTTTTAATATAGGTCAAGTGATAACAGCGTGGGAACAGCAAAAACAAACTGACAGTGTATTACCTGCTCTTGCTGATAATTCTCCTCCTGTAATAGAAAACAGTTGTCACTCATGGTTGGTTGTTTTGTTCTTGTAATGTGAACAGAAACTTTATAAATTACAAACCCTTGTCTGATTCCTGTAGATTTCACATTTATGAGCAAATGGTGTTGAAAAGGAAACTGCTTCCTCCTTCAGGCATTTTTCATGCCCAGCCTCTCACTCCATACTATAACACACAAACACATCAGTCATGCTGGGATCTGCAGGAGGGGAAGGTGGTGGTTGTATAAGTATCACACAGGGCTGATGTTTTGGCAAAACCTTTTATGATATAAGTTGATGAATGGTCTGGTATTTGCAGCAATTTTGTTGACAGAGTTCTTGTGCTTGCTGCTTGATCTGTCATCAGCTGTTGTGCTACAAGCTCACAGAATCATTTAGGTTGCAAAGGACCTTTAAAATTAAGTACAACCATTAACCTAACACTACCAAGTTCACCAAGTAAGAAAAGATGATCAGTTCTGGGTCTATTGTCAGACATAGGAATTGGGAGACCCACATTCTTGTCCACAGTCTTGCAGAATTTGAATGAATTCTTTCAAGTGTCCATGTACCTGTAAAATGGTACAAATTTCCAGTGATTTCAGTATGACTAACCTAGATAATTGCCCTTGCTCTTTCTGTTACAATTTCCTACCTGGAGGATGAGATGATACACAGAGGTGTCATAAGCATAAATGTGTGAAAGATAAACTCAAGTACAGCAGAAGGTGGTCAGGTAAATGTATTGGAATTAAAAGCTGTTTCCAAAGGAAACTCCTTTGATATGCAACAGGAATTATGTATTTAATAGTCATGAGGGATGAGGGTGGTGATTTAAACACGTGGGTGCTGATGCATGCTTACATTACTCTGCTCATGCTCATTTAGCTCTGGTTAAAGTGGAATTACACTAGCAGATTATTGGGGTTGCACAATAATTAATCGCATTTCTTTGTTTTCCCTTGACAAGTACAAGCCTGTAGTGTGTCAGCAATGCAGAACCTGATAGTTCATGAAGCCTTGCAATGGTTTTATGCTAGATAAAATAACATGGCATGCAATTTTTATGTATGAAGTTAGGTGTGCACCCTACCTGCTTTTCACACACAACCTGTGTGTGAGGAGAACTCCTCATGCTGTTTCAGTTCTTTACAGCTGTATAGTGAAGGGAAACTCTTCCGAGTACTGCTTCTCTCTTCAGCTTCTCATATGCTCTTGATCTCAGTGTGTCCCTGCTCTCATGTGAGTGATTCTGTTCTTTGGCCAGGATCTCGCTAGCTGCTTCAAAGCTGAAATTACAGTTCTATGCTACATGTGAAGGTCATGGCCCGTCCACCTTTCTTCTGAGGTTATGGAGGTCAAATGCATGTGACTGAATTTCCCTTCAGTACACCAAGACTTCTATCATCAGTCCACTCAAATGAGTTGGGGATTGTCTCTCGGAGCAGTTCAGGGACAGAACTTGTTTCTGTGGTCATTCTTAATGCCAGCCAGCTTCACCAAAACCTTGCTTTGGAGTGACTGTGGAAGGTGTCAGGTTTGAGCTGGGGGCCCTGCAGCATTACAAAATTGGGTCTTAATCTTGCTTGTCTGCAACAAAGGAAAAGGAGATGATCCCAGGCATGTCAAGAGGGGTGTTTGGGCTTCACTTCACAAACATTAACAGGTAATGCATTTGCAGTTTGGAAATGTACTGGCATGTTGTTCTTCTCCCACCTGTTGCAGCTGTTGATGGTTGTGGTCATAGTTCCTAAGCAGACCAGGTATTTTCCATAGGAGAGAAAGATACCAGCATTTTGATTGCTCACCTGGAGGAATCTGCTGTTCCACATTGCTGTGCCTGCCAAGTTACTCAGCATGCTTTTGCTATTAAAAAATAAATACTAAAATAACCTAGATGCTGCGGGGGGTTCCAACCCTTTATTTGGGCGGTATTTACGTGGGCAAACATGGAGCCAGTGTGCACAAGCATTCGGAATTCCCTTTTTTGTCTGAAAGTCTCACAGTAGATAGCCTGGTTTAGGTATCCTGTCAATGCTATAGTTTATCTGAATAGGAATTCTAGGATTAATTCCTGGGGCGATTCTGATTTAGATCTGTGGCCACAAACTATGTCTGACTCATGGTCTCCTCTGGCAGCAGCTGCTCTATGTAGCTGTTGCTCATTTCAGCTTTGCTAAAAATGCTTTTAGGAGTCATGAACTATCCCTCTTATTACTGCTGCTGCTTTCACCTCTACCTACACCTCCCGTTGGGGGTAGGTTGGCTCCATACAATTGAGCATGAAAGTCAAGTACAAGCCAAGAGCTTTGCTGCAGCCTGGACTGTTGCAGCACTCGGATTCTGTGGTTGGGAGAGAATTTACCTGATGTCAATGCATTCCATTTTGTGTTGGGATCGGAGGGGAATGGGGAATGAATGCATCCTTATGGGTCTGGTTCCTTATGGTGGAGTGTGTGCACCCTCCCTGTGTGTATTAATGTAGAGGAGTACATGTCAGAGAACTTACTGTTTCTTGTAGCCTCTCAGGTGTTGATGAAAAGTAAATAATTGGAGGAATTCTGCCACACTCATTCATTCTGAATAGTACCCTGTTCTGCAAACAGTCCTGTGGTTTCCAGCAGGATTTCTCACAGCGTAATGCACTGTGCAGGTGTGGGACAGGATGGCAGAATATGACCCTGTCAAGCACACAATGGATTCTTCCCTGTTGCATTTTGTGCCTCAAGGTCTTGGGAGTGTGTGGAGCACAGCTGTGCTTTGTGCTGCAGAGGTACAAAGAGATACTGCTGCCTTCCAGCAGTGATGAACTACAGGCAAAGCGGGAAGTAGGAAGAGGAAAAGAGAGACAAAGAAGGAAGTGATTCACCAAACTTCAAGTTTAAACTGAGCTTTTTGTTCTGTGAATAACCCATTTCTAATTTACAGCTTCCTGAATTGAGTTAGAAATACTTAGCTTTAACCTAAGTATAAGCATAATACACATTAAGCAAATAGCTATGTTGCCAGGTAGAAGCTTTGCTATTAGTGAAGAGCTATTTATGAACAGAAAGAAAACTCCAGTAGTCATTTATGGAATATTTATATATTTGATAAAAGCATGGCACAAGGATCCAACTCTGTTTATGTTCATTCTTACAAGGTATTTCAGCTGTATTTCAGTAAGTCAGATTGTACTCATTGAGTGTTAAGTAGCAGCTATAAGAAATGAAGGATTGCGGAAAACTGCTTAGGAAAGATCATAATAAATCCTGTATATTCTTATTGAATGCTTGTTGGTCTTTCCCAAACTATGGTACTGTTTTAATGACACCATGTTAAATACTTGTACATCTCATCTAACTGTGCAGTGAAGGACTGTGCTGAGATGGAAAAAGCAAGTGCTTATTGCAGAAGCTTCCAAAAAAAATCATGTGGGAAACTAATGGCAATATCCCATCCAGCTGAAAAGGTACAATATGAACTTTGGGTTTGGCAGGGTTAAAGTTGAGACCACTGTGCTTATTATCCTGCTGTTCCTGGTTTTGAATGGGTGCATTGAACTATGAAATAATAGTCCAAATAAATAAATTGGCTTGTTTACTAAATGCAGAATTCTGATTGGGAACCAGGATACGGTTGCAAACACATGGATTTACATTTTCTGCATATTAGCCTGAATATTGCACTGCAGAGCAGCAGCCTGTGGGAGGGACGAGGTGAGAGATGTATTTTATGGACAGTAGCATTTCCTGCTCAGCGCATGGCTGTGAAGTGCTTCAGAATGAGAAGGATTGAGCATTGTCCACATATATTTTCCCCTTTGTGCTCTATCCAGCCAGCCACAGATGTTGGCCTAAAATGAGTGAGCAACAAGGAAGCTATGCTTGTAGAGCATACCTTAAGTGTGTGTGAGTGCTGTTTGTCCAGGGCCAGAGGTGAATGGTACATGTGAGTAGGTTCAGCTATCATTTTAATTAATAACATTCAATATTTTATACATCTTGTGCCAGGCTTAATACTTATGTGTGGGTATATATTTACATGAAGGCTATATGGAGGCAGCTAAAAGGTAGCAGCAACTTAAAGAAACAAGAAATAGTTCCTTGCCTGTTAGCTTGTACACTTCCTAGTTTTCTTATTGCTGCAAGAGTTGTACAGGAATCAGACCATTTATATGGGGGGGAAGAGACAGCTTGTTGAGATGCAGTCTCTTGGTTGAGGATCAGTGGAAGAGACAGCTTGTTGAGATGCCATCTCTTGGTTGTGGATCAGTGGAAGAGGAGCTTTGTGATGAGACTGGGAAGTAGAAGAGACGGAAGCTCGAGTAGCGTGAAATGACTACACATACTACTCTCACAGTGTCTTCCGGGTTTGTGCTAATCACTATTGCTCTGTTGTCACATCTTCTAAGAGGTATGAGTGGCTAGTTCTGGTTGTCTTGTGCAGCTGATCTGGTCTTTGTCTGAAGCCTGAGAAACTTTGGTCTTGGTGGTCTGTAGCTGAAATTTATTTGGAATGCTCCATTTCAGGAGACCAAGTCAAATGAACACCAACCTTGAACAACGTTCATATAACCTGCTTCAGATTTGACCTAATCAATGGGTAGATGTGGACACTAAAGCTCCTATGGATGATTGCAAAGGAGAGCAGTATGAAGTAGCACTGACTAACGTGTGAAGACAGTCACGTGTTTCATGTCAGCATTCACCAGGCTTTTACGTTACTCTTACTACAAATGAGAGCAATAAGATCTCAAGGATACATTGCTATTCTTGGAAACAAAGTTTTCTTCTGTGGAGACTGTTTCCTGTCTTTGCATCCAGGAAAAAAACAGCATTTGACAAGGCTTTTTGCAAATGTTGCTGAGAAAATTGAGGAGGAAAAGATGTAATTTCCATCTCTGGTTTGCTTTATCACTTGCCATTATTTTAGGAGTCACTTGTAACAAAAATGGAGATCGAGTTTGAATTGGCGGAGGACGTACTAGTTCCTGGGAATGTTTTTATATTGACTATCAATGTGTGCTCAAAGTGACAGTTACAGAAGTCAAATTGTAACTGGTTTTTCACTGTTACATGAGCTAGTTTGAAAACAGAAATGAGTGAAGCAGCCTTGTCATAGATCTCTTTTCTGAAAGTTCTTAAATAGGATGTTGTCACATGAACCATATGCTATGCATAAAAGTTGTATTTTTCTGACTAGTTATAATATAAACAGACTGTAAATGTGCAAATCTTAAGTTTAACCATGTAATCAATTGCTCTTTACTTCTTAAGAAAAACCAAGCCTGTCTTTCAGCCTTCCTCAACCTGTGCCACATGGTCCATTTTTAATTCAGCATTGAAACAGCCTGGGTGTCATGTTGGTGGTCTACTTGTTTCAGGTAGCTCTGTCACTTAAAACTGACCAGGAATTCTTCAGTAGGACTATTGGACTGTATTGTCCCTTAGGAGATGCTTTTAACTACATTTTGCTTTTCCATTGCTCCTCTAAAAGGTTAGAAAGACAAGGGGGACCTGCTAACCAACTTTTGTTTTCTGCTCCCAGAGCTGTGTGACTGTGTAAACCCTCTTGAATTCCAAGAAGGTTTTTCAGAACTATCCTGCTGCTGGTTACTTTAATGATGTTGGCAGTGACAGGCGCTGGATAGTAGGTACCTCACTCACTGCTCCCAGTGTTTTGATCAATACAGGTGAAATCAGAGCCTAACAAAAGTCAAGGAGAGTTTTGTCTTTGATTGCACAGCAGCCAGGATTTCTCCCCAGCTGTGGCAAGCACAGTGTGGTAATGAGGGGAGCACACCCATTGGTATGGCTGGATTTAAAACGGGGAAAACTCACACATACTGTGGGTCTTTATGTGGATTTCCTGCTCTTCCTAAAACTTTTCTTCCTTTACTGTAGCTGAGTATTCCTTGAGCTGAGAGTTTTTTAGAATGTAATGCCTACAGGCTTCATAAAGCAACTTATTCCTGTGCTGAAAATCCCTCCACTCTTAACTTTCATAAAATTACTTAAAAAACTAAATTATTGGATCTTATCAGGGGAGCATAGAATGGATGGAGATATCCAGTTAAAAGATGGTCAGTTATGGATTGTTCAGAGCACCTTGTGACATGCAAACTGCACTGTGCTTTAACACTGGGCTATAAAAGGACAGTTGTGATCATGTAGCCAGGTTGATTTGAATTTGGGTGATGCTGCTGTGGTTTTTAGTATGTGTAATGCTTGGATAAAATGTTTTTCAGGTAAATCTGAATGTTGGTACAGTGATTGCTACCCAAAGACTCCAGAGTATAGGTTGAAAGGTGATGTAGGGAGGTCGAGTAATAACATGCATAAACCCAAACCTTTCACTTTACTGTGTTTTTAACATGTTCTTTGAATGGTGTGGATATGGCTGTAAAGTGCAGAGGAAATCACAGCATGTGAACAACCAACACTACTGCTGCAAATGTCTTCCTGGCACACTTAAGTGTGATTCACTAATTCAGTATCTTGCTTGTAATCTGAGGTTTTGAAATAGCCTGATCAGGGTGTATTAGGTTAGGCATTTGCTTTGGGGGGGTAGGGAACAATATTCTGTATTGTATCAACTACTCCAGATTCATCACTGTGTGCTGCTGAAATGTATGTGACTAAGAATGGTAGTTTTCCATAGGGTTTACTGAATCATTTGTCATCTTTCCATTTGCTGAGTTATCAGATGTCGAAGAAACAATTATTTAATTTTAAAATAGAACTTATATCTTGATACTGTATGAAGGAGGACCTGATCTTAGTTATTTTTCCATATTTTTGTGGAGGGGGAAGAAAGCAAAGACTGAAAGGTATTTGCTGTTTAAGAAGATTGTAAAGGAAATGAGTTTGCGGAAGTTGAAGATAGTTACAGGGTCTGAGGAAACTGGAGGCTTCCTGTATGACTTTGAGCAGATCGTTTAATCATGCTGCCTCTTTTTCCTGACCCATGAGATGAGGTACTGAAGAAATACAGAGAGTTGGAACGTCCCACTTAGTTGTTTTATATAAAAATGAATTTTTGGAAAGTGGAAATCCTGCTGTGAGGGCAAAAGGTTTACAAAAGCAGAAGTGCTCTCAGTATGTATTACATGTGTTATCGTGTGTAGCTTTATCTCATAGCAAGGATAGATATGGGATAACACAAAGAGAATGGGGGTAATAAATTTAGAAACTGGTTGAACTAAAAAAAGATAATATTGCACTGAAACCTCCAAATTGGGGTGCGCCTGCATCTATCAGACTGTCACCTTGCATCAGTTCCTCGCTTTCACTGTTTAATAATCTTCAGTAATGTCCATTTTACATCCCAGTGCTCCATTTGTGTGAAAGATCTTTTCTCTTACAAAAAGAGAGGGGGGAAAAAAGCAGGGAAATATGGCAAAATCTGATGAAGATGCAGCCCCACTGCTCATGCTTTCTGCTTCTCTCATATGTACTTCCAGCAGCTTGTAGGGTTTATGTTACAGGGAGGACAAATTTGGAAATAAGAGAGCAAAATTACGATTACATTATTAACTACAAAGTGGTTTAAAAATATGAGCTTGGGGTAGTCCTGTTATCTGATAGGCTTTTGATTCCAGGTTCATCCTTCAGCCCCATATACAATTGTGCTCTGTCAAATTAACCTGACATGTTGTTTTCCTACAGTTTGTGGGTCACTGACAGTACTAGGTTCCGTACAGGCCAGTTGTTCCCAAATGAAGTCCCTTCCTGCACTCCAGCGAAGTCGGAGCTGGTGAAGAGGGGAGCACACAAGCAAAGGCAGGGGGAGGCAGGAAATGCACCGTGAAGACAGCCAAGTCATTTTACTTGCAGCTTCACTGCTGAAAGACTTTCATGAATTCTATGCTCATTAGCAGAACGATGAAAAATGTAGTGTTACATTACAGTTGGTTCTTGGGACTGGTTTTGTTGCTTCTTGGGACTCTTTTCCTAAACTCTAAGCGAGCCTGAAATGAGGAATCTTTCAAAGCCCCCCGGCAAAGAAGATGCAGAGTCTGTCACATGCAGAGTTGGAAGGAAATAGGGAGCTACAAAATAACTGAAATAGATTTGGAGCCTTTCCCTACCACCCTAGCAGTTTTACACTTAGGCCTGTTTAAAGTTAATGCTGCCATGTGGTGACTGAGTTCTTGGAGAAGCCAAAAAAGGGGCTGAGCTGCACAAGTACCATCTGGGTGTATGGCAAAAGGTGTCTGTGCCCAGCCGAAGCAGTGCCAGGCTGTGGGCTGCTGCACGCTGTCCCTCCTCAGTAGGCAGGAGCAGAGCCAGAGCCGAGCATGGCACGTGCCTGGAATTAGAAACATCACTGCCATTGTGCCTCTCTTCTCTGCTTTGTGCAGAGATAGACACTATCCAGAAAGCTGAAGCTATAGAGTGCCCATACCTTCAACTGGGAGCATCCGTCCCTAACTGCAAGTGTTTGGGAGTACATGCAGTAGTATCCAGAGCACACTAGGGGGGTGGTTGTCTGTTCTCACAGGCAAGTTGAAGGTGGTTGTGATTTTTAAGGCAATACAAGTCTGTTGAATATGGCATGACAGAGAACAGGTTTGAGGCTTTTTGCTGGTGTGCCTCGTTGAGCCAGGAAGGCAGCTAGGAAATGTCACTGGTGTGTTTGCTCCAGAAACCTGCCTCTGATAGGAAAATACCAGTGGAGTTTTTCCTCTGATACAAAAATCTTCAGTGGAAGATGCAGGAAACTGAGTACCTGCCAAGGAAGTGCTTGCAGGTATATTTCTCTGATGTTGGCAGTTTGTGGCAGGCTATTACTGAGTTGGAGCTGATCTACCCTAACAGACCGGTGATATTATTTTGCTTAAGATACATCTAATGTCTGACTACATGTGGATTTGGTAATGTGTGAATGCTGGCATGTTTCAGTGGGATTATCTGGCAATATCAGATCTTATTTTTTCAAGTTCACTGCATGAAACTATACCTGTATTTAAATATAGCATCTTAATTGCCAGTAAGTAATAGGGCTTTCTGCTGTAGGAATCTTTCTTATTTGTAGTTTGCCAAAGTATCTGTTTTACAAGGCGGTTTGGCAGGGAAGTAACCTATTGTAGAGGTTAGTTGGGGGCTGCATTAACATTCCTGTTTAGAGCTGGGTCATTGACTTACATAGTTATCTTGAATAAATCGCTTATCCTGAGGAAAAGTGAGGCATAGGGAAGATAGAGGGTAGTATCTACTGCATACTAGATTCTCTGATGAAGGGCATTGTGTAAGGGCTAGAAACTGTTACTTAAAACAACAGCAATTTAGAGCCTTGCTCCAGAAAGCATGTCAGGAGGAGTTCTTTGTCATTTATTACAGCTCTGACATTTATAGTGCACGCACATGCACCCCCACTGTGGGGATAGGAGGGTTTTGGGGGGGAGGGTGACCCAGAGAACTGAGCATCTCTCAAGAGAAATGAATAACTGGCCTTGCATGTGCAGCCAGTGATGAGGAAGAAGGTTTTATGTTGAGTCTGAATGATAATCAGGACCAGCATCAGTTGTTAGAATGTGCCAATCAAGGGCATCTTGGGAAATGCCATGTAAAGAAAGATTTTAATTTGGAGCTCGTGTTCAGAAACCAAAGAAACAGTCTTCAGACGAAAGTGCTTCAGATTTTGTGGTATGGGAAACCAATGATTACGAGATACACTGAACAATGCAAGGTAGAATTGCTAAAGGGATTAATTAGCCTTAGTCTAACTAACCATTATAATGGATGCAAATACACATCTGCAGCCTGCTGAGACATCAGATACTCATCATACACCTGCTCAATTCACCAGTGCTGCAGAACACAGCTGCCAGAAGCATTGCTGCTTTTTTCTGCAGCTCCTTGAGCATAATTGACTGTTTGTTCTTTTGTCATTCAAAATGTTTGCTTTTTCTCTTTTTCTAAACAGCACTTCCACGATGGCAGAAAGGCACAACAACATATTGAAACTTGCTGGAAACAACTTGAAGCAGTAAGTGGAAACTTCCTTAGGTAGCACATTTAAGTCATTCTTATACTGTTTTCATAGCGATGGTTCCAAACTTTATATTTGGAATGACAAGGGTGTATGGATAAGAACTCAAGAAATGAGATATTTATAACTCCACTGTCTTAAATACATTGGTAGACACAAAAAAGCTTGGTTTAATAGCACATTTGGCTTTCTGTTGGAATTATGTATGTCATGAGTAGCATATAATTTGATATGACTTGAAAAGTGTGCTAAGCATTGCTGGAAATGTGGAGTCCCTGAGGGTGCTGTTCAGCTGTAAGCTGAATAGCTTCATACAGTGTGAGGAAATGGAACGAGACCATCTCTTGAGTGAGATGCTGTTTCTTAAAAGTAAATGCATTGGAATTGTCATTCATATGATGAATGAAAAGAGAGACTGTAAGTGGAGGGAAGGATAAAAAAAGGGGACATCAGAAACCAAAAGTCTGACTTGTAAATGTATGGATCTTGTTAACTCTCTTGTGCATTATAAAAATGAGGGAGTTAAGTGTAGGGAGGAAGTGATCTTGTCTACAAGAGCAGAAGAAATGCCAACGAGGGAAAACATGAAATCCTAATGATGTTGGCAGAATCAAGCAGCCTGAAGAACAAGCTAAACTGACCTACAGTTTAGGGGTAGGTATTGATTTCAGGTAGATTTTGGTATCGTGCTTCTTTCCCATAATGAAGGCTTCTATTTCTCCTTTCCAGAGTAAAAGGCGGTTTGAGCGTGATTGCAAAGAAGCTGATCGAGCACAGCAGTATTTTGAGAAAATGGATGCTGACATCAATGTTACAAAAGCAGATGTTGAAAAGGTAAGCCAAAGGTGGAGATGCTGTTTGTAAATAGATTTGATAGGTTTAGCTCCTCAGTCCTGCTGGTAGGATAAACCCCCTGAGGCTTAATGCTTCATGTACAATCTGTAGGGTAATTAAAAATAGGGAGATCTTTGCAGAGACCTTGATTTGCATAAAAATTCTGAATGAATGTAGTCAGTTTTCTTCAATAGGTGATATCTGAGTTTAGCTGTCATGGCTTGAAATGAGTTTATGCAGAATAAGTTTTATCTAATCCCAGATTGTGACACACTTTAGTTTGGGGGCTCTCTGGGGATGCTTGCAGTTACCACACATTGATGGTTGCTCTGATCCTGGTAGAAGTGAGCTTATGCCTTTTGAGCAACACTTTGAAGATGTCTTGATGTCACTGATTGTAGTGAAGTGTGACCAGGATTGTTGTTCCTAGTCCTAGGTTACAGCAGGACACATTCTGATATTATGCAGAATCCTGGAATCCATGCTTGTCACAGGTGGCATGTAGCTTTTATTTTTATTTCGCAGTTGCTGCATGGTTGCAAAGTCATTTATGGCTTTTATACATTAAACAGGTGCTTAATTTTAAACATATATTGCTGTTTCAGCATATCTGTCTTGAAATACTTTTTTTCTTTAGTTTGATTCAAAATTGGATGTGCAGAAGGATGCTTAAAGTTTAAATGCTGAAGTCCAGTGATGCACTTTCTAGCTGAAGGAAGCAATGGAGAGGGAGAAAGTGTGCTTAAATTGCTTTTCTTTGGTGTTACACATCTGCTCAGAAGGTGCAGTAGGGTGGATCAGAAGCACCACATTACAGTGTCTAGTGGCAGCTTTGTACTGAGTCATATAGGTAGAAAATAGCCTGAACGTTTGAAAAGGTTTGTCTCTTAAGAAAAGCCAAGGGAAAAAAAGCTGAAGCTTAAAATATACCAAACATTTTGTTGCCGGGATAGGAAAGGAAACTGAATTATAGGTAAGGAATCTCTTCCAGTCCAATATAGTCCTTGTGAAATTCAGCTTTTGCTAGTTGGGTTGTTTTTCATTCTCTTCTCAGTTAATTCCATCTTGGGAAGCTATCAAATACAAAGTTTTTTATACATCTCTGTGATCTTAAGATGTTTCTAGTACACTGAGAATCCAGGAGGTAGCAGATAGCATCAAGGATGCTGTTAAAAATGAAGATAGTAAATGAATAAGCAGCTCAGAAAACATCCCCAAAGTGCCATTGTACATCAAAGGAAAAAATACCTCAGTGGTCTTGGAATTTGCTTGGCTATTAGTTGTAAATTCACCATGCAGATTTGATCCTTTGTTGCCTTCTGGATTTGCCAGGACACTTCACAGATGAATGCAGGCTTGTTACAGATACAACACCACATGTGGGTTTTTCTGACAGAGGAAGATCATCTCTGCTTTATCTATATAAAGTGGTTTTAGGGGGGTTTTATAGATAAAATTAGGGCTTGCCCTAGATTCTTTTTCAAAGCTGAGGCTATGTCAGAGGGACACAGAGACATGAGAAAGAGGCCTGAGTTTCCTTCGTTCTACATCCTTTTGTAAAGCCTACCTTTCCAGTAAGAGTGAAAGGCTGCGTGTTAGCAATCTGATAGCATTAAGTGAATTCTGGGAAGCAATCCCTACTCTGGTGCAGGAGGAGAGGGGGGGTTCCCTTCTGAATTTCTCTTGCTTTTTATTATATGCATTTGTTACTGTGAAATGAGGCTTAGTGGTTTCTGTTGCAGTTTTGTGCTTTGGCTAATCTCAGGAGAAGGCATTGGTCGACTTTCCCATCAGCGGAGTAGATGGAGAAGGAAAAGGTTATCAAAACGAGTGGAATGTGAAATAATATTACTGAACAGAGAGAACAGTGTTTTCCAAGTGCATGTGTTAGGCTGGGTTCATCCATGTCAGGCTGTGAATAATGCGCTTTCTTTGCTTCCCTCTGCCCGTGTGACTGGGACCGCTCTGACATAACTCCCCAGTACAGAATAGGATATTGTTAGACCCAGCACTGCTGCCAGGGCAGGGCTCACCAGCTCGCTCCAGGGACGTGCAGGAGCTGCTCAGCTTCCAGTGGAGCAATCTGATGGTTTTCACCTCTTTCTATTGCAGAGGTTCTGATTTCTCTTGCCCCTTATGGGTTGGCTGCTGCACTCCTACTCTCAAAAGCTCCCAAACCCCTGTCTGGCCAGGAAAGCAGACAGTTTGGCTGCGTTCAGAGCCAGTGCTATTCACTTTGGCGGAACAGGGCGCTCTTCAAGCAGTGGAATCAGTTGCCCTCATTTCTTCAGCTTGAGATTGACACCTTGGCAACTTTAACTTGTACCTGCAAACATGAGCAGACCCTAGAGCTATTTTCTTGCATCTTGCATTATACAGTAATGGAATTAAAATTCTGCAGCGATCACAATGACATATGCAATTAAAAGACCATATAGCAGCAATTCCCTAATGCGCCTGAAATTAGGCTGTATGAGGCTCTGAGGTGCTGAAGTCTCTCAGTATTTCAGTCCTTGTAGCCTTTGACAAATGCAGCAGCAAATGCTGTGATAAAGTTGTGAGCTACCAGCACTTAATATAGTGCTTGAGGGACAACTCTTGGTATTACAGTTTGCTAGGAGTAAGCAAACAGACTGGTGGCAGAGAAGCAAATTAAGAGTTACTTTCCTCCTTATTTCTCGACGACTGTTTTGTGCAGCGCCTCAGCTGTGTGCTTAGAGGCAGGGCTGGATATGGAGTATGGATACAGACTGCTCCTGCAGGACCATCTCAGATTGAGTATGCAGAGGGCAATGCCTTCTGTGCTGTTTCTGTGGCCAAGATGGGCTCAGTCGTCTCTGTAGCCAGCCAGTCTGGTTGTTCTCTGTGAGAGCAGGATGTTGAGTTTTGTTTCCTCCTATCTCCTTTTTTTGGTGGCAGAAACATGGAGCAAAGGCTGTGTTCAGTCTCTGCAATGGTTAGGGTCTTTATGCAGGAGTCAGAGGAGAGTGATTTTGGGCCCCATATCTGCTTTCCTGGGTTTGCTTGTGCCTCTTAAATCACTGGCGACTGATGTTTACAGAGAGATGTTGACCTGCAACACAAGGTGCTGGTTTTGTTTTGTTGGCTCAATTTAGCAAAGTCTGAGTAGGAACTTACAGGTCACAGAAAGCTGTACTGTGAAAATACCCTTATAAACTAAGTAAATGCCTAGTGCATAGCAAGTTGCTGATGCCAGTACCGGGAAGCCTCATAGGTATCTCCATAAGCTTCAGCGTCACATGGATCTTGGTGGGACGTGTGCCTTAAAGCTGTTCTCATCCAAAAACTACAGTGGAAGTGCTTCAGTTTTTTGACCATTTGGGGAAACAGTCTGTGTCTCCAGCACAGAGCTGGTGGACATATAAGGAAGCGCACTATTGTTTGTTCCTTCTCTTTAGAGCTGCAATCACTAAAGAGCTGACATCTTTATGGGATAATGTGGTACCCGGTGGTGCCTTTGCAAGCTTATAATAAGGAAGAAAAAAGCCTCCAGCACTCAGCTGGCTTTTCGGAGGTTTATTTTCAAAGTAGACCTTGACAGAACCTCTTTCTAAAGGGGAAGTGGCTGAGGCAAACCATGGGAGGGGGTGAACACTTCGCCTCTTGATGTGCACAGCAGTTGAGGGGAAGGACAGTGGTTTGAAGTACCTGCTTTGCTTTGCTGAAGAGTAGCACAGCTGTATTGGTGGCATCCTAGGGACTAATTTTGCCAGAAAACAACTTCAGCTTTGAGCAGTAAAAACTGAGCTGTGCTTGAGTTCCCAGAACTGCTGTCCTGAAGTCGAGACTCATCACCTTGTTCTGGTTTTTGTTCCTTTTATGTTCTACTTCAGTGGTTTTGAGATAAATGTAAGTATGGTATAGATTTAGAAAGTAGTAGGGATAGACTTAGAAAGACAAAAAGTGCAAATTTAACCTTAAAGTTTCAGATGTTGGTAAAAACACGCTAAAACCCACCATTTTGTGTTGCTATGTGTTCTTGCCTCATCTTTAGGAAGGCTTCAACCTGTTCCTTGGAAGGAATGAGCCTATACTAAGATCTTTTTTTGTATCCTGTGAGATTCAGGCATTTTTTCTGGGTTAATGGGGTTTTCCTTCAGAATTTGCTCTCTTATATGCTTACAGCAGCTTGAACTTGTTGCAAGTCAACTGCTAGTTTGAAATCAAAAAATTACTCCAAAATTAAATTACACCCAAAATTATTATTGCAGAACTATCATTCCATTCCTGCCTCTCTTCTCTGCCCAATCCTATGTCATATCTAAACCCAAAAGGAATGAAAAGTTGATGGTTCTATTCCTGTGCTAAAATACTTCAGAGTTTTAGATGTCCTTGCTTTTTGTTTGGTTGGTTTGCTTTTGAAGTGGAAAAATTGAGGGGAATAGAAGTAATCTCAGGCATGTTGCCATCTCTAGCAGCATCCCCCAGAGCTCTGCAGCTTTCAGACCAGGTTCTGCCTGTTCTACCCAAGATTTTTGGAGTCCTACACTAGTTTAAGATTTGCATAAAGGCATAACACCTTGTAATACAATACCACCATGACATTAATTCTCTAGTCTGTAAACATAACTGCAGAGAGATGCTGGTGTTTCACACTTGAAGTTTTCTTTTCTCCTCTTTTCTTACGCCCATATTTCCTGGGTGCCCTCCATCAGTTTCAGTGCCATGTAAAGAGTCTACATGCCCCTCCATAGAAGACACATACACTTAGATTGCCCTGGATAGTCATGAGTTGAATCACTGGCGAAGTCTTACTGACCACATAGAGAAATGCTGCTACTTGGAAACTGGAGTAAGCTGATCTTCCTGCCTGTGCAAACACTGTCAAGTGGTAAACTGCCTTTCCAGCCGGCAGGCTGCTGCCCTGAGGGACACAGGATTTCTCTGGAGAAATCTCTGATCAGTGTTTTAGCCCTGTCCTGCATACATCATTTGCAGCATACTTTGTTGGAGCAGCAGTCAGCTCACAACGGAGCTGGATGCAGTGTGCATCACCAGAACCTCACAGACAAACCACAGATGAGCATCCCCAGCTTAGTGCTCCTTTGCTGCAATGTGCGTCACTGAGGTTTAGTCAGTGAAGACTGACTATAAGCAATAAAGTCTGGAGCATAACCTGAGATTGCAGATGCTTGCCTTCTGCAGACCAGAACTACTTAATGGGCCTAGTTTCTCAGAAGATGCAGAGCCATCAGCCCAGAGACAGCGGGATTTGTTGTATCCTGTCTTCTCCCCACCTCGAGGCACCTTCTGGATTAATGAACTTCTCAGCATTTGAAAAACGTAGTGCCATGTAGAGGTTATGTTAGAAGATGGACAAGCTCAACGGTGTTTGTGCCTTTACTATGGCAAATACTGCAGTGAGTAGTTCCAGAGGCTTTGCTTTTCCTATACTCTGCTGTGACTTTATAAAGTGCAGCAGCAGTGCTCAGTGAAACACACAGACAAGCTGCATAAGGCTCAGTCCTGACATAGTGCAAAAGGGCATTTCTTACTTGAGCCTGTGCATTTCTTACTTGGGAGTTAGCTACTGTGTAAGATTTTCCCATTCTCTGTGTCCTGGTGAGTTTTACATACTTTGATTAGGCAGTTGCTTTTCTACTGCTTCACAGATGGAACTGAATCAGCCCTTCTGTGTCTTTGCTTGTGATGTGGGTCAAATCTCCCATCAATTCAAATGCAGTCTTTTCTTGGTAATGTGATTTAAGGCCATTGGATTCACACTAACGTTACTTCTCTGGGTTATGCAGACCCCAAGCTCCTTCCTAAACAGCTTCCTTCCTAATGGATGATGCAGTGTGTGAACACAGGAAGTCCCTGAGGACAGTAATTTGCATTTAGAAGAGTGAGTCTTGTTTGCAACCTGCTGTCTATGACATTCTGCATATAGCAGCTGTTTCCCTTTTGGAATCATGACTAATGGAAGTGTGTTGATTTCTAGACAATAAGGAGTTAATGACTGCAGCAGGAATGGCTGGAGAACTTAATAAATACCTGTATGTATCCCCTGCGTACAGTGTGGTGTTGAGAGATCTAGGAACAGAAGTAACAGTCAGTGTAACATAAAGAAATCCATCTGAGTTTGTATTTCCTCTTAGCAGCAGTCCTGTGCAGTAATGCTCTCTCCAGCAATTTGACTGAGTTTTGCAACAATACAACTCTGTTGGGAGGTAGATTGCTAAAGGAGCAAAGAAGTTAGGGGGAAAAGGGGGTATGGAGGGGAGGCTTGAGAGCAATTTTGAATTAAGTATCTACTGCTGTTTGAATCCAGGTAGACAATATGCACCACTTGCTCCACATCAGCCGAGCAAGTGACTTTGTAGATGATCAGGTTTGTCAAGCACAATTTACCCCTGCTGAGTCTGTGCTGCCTTTTCCCAATCGTGTGCTTCATTTGACTTATAGCCCCAGGAGGATTCATTCCATAACTTTCCCAGGGACAAGAGTCCCTTAAAGGGTAAGACTGATGTGCCTATAATTTCTTGGATCTTCCTTTAAGCCCTTCTTGTAGATGGAGGTGACCTTCAGCTTTTTCCAGTCTTCTGGTACATCCCCCATCTCCATTCTCCATAATCTTTGTGAAGTTATGGCCTCACAATGACATCGGGCAGTTCTCTTTAACACCCTTAGGTGGATATGATCAGAACCCATCAATTTGTAGAGGTCAAGCTTCTAATAATAGTTCACATGCCAACTCTCCATTCACTGATGGTGAGTCCGTGTTTGCATCAACCTAGATTTGTGTTCCCAAGGTCCAGGCCTCAGCAGTGCTCGTAGAGACAGTGGCGAAGAAAGTGTTGTGAACCTCTGCCTTTGCAGCATTGATGGTGACCAATTTCCCTCTCCTGTTTAACACTGGCCAATATTTTTCTTCTGTTTCTGTTTGGTGTTTATGTAACTGAAGACCTCTTTCTTTAGTTTTTGACATCTCTGGCCAATTTCAGTTGGAGCTGAGCTTTTGTTTTTCTGACTGTATCTCTGCATGCACTGACAATGCCCTTGTAGTTCTTCATGGGTATTTGTCTATGTTTCCATCTCTGATATGCTTTTCTTCTGGTTTTGGGCAAACTCAGAAGCTTGCTGTTAAGTCATGGAATCATAGAATAGTTAGGGTTGGAAAGGACCTCAAGATCATCTAGTTCTAACCCCCTTGCTATGGGCAGGGACACCTACCACTAAACCATGTCACTCAAGGCTATGTCCAACCCGGCCTTGAACACTGCCTGGGCAACCCATTCCAGTGCCTCACCACCCTTACAGTAAAGAATTTCTTCCTCAGATCCAATCTAAACTTCCCCT
>JASSUY010030642.1:81143-91518 GCA_032466535.1 Forpus xanthops | reverse complement strand
TCTGTTGGGGGTGCTCCTCCTTGGCATCCCCTAGCCCCTTTCTCTGCTTCACCTCCCCACTGTAGGCTCAGCCAGGTTGCAAATACTGCACGGCAGAGGCTGAGAAATGCAAGTGGGGAGATCGCCCAGGCAAAGAGCTCCTCTTCCTCCCCCTTGGAAAAAAGAAACCCAACGGCCCACACACATGGAAAGAGACGGATCCCACAGGGATGCAGGCAAATTGCATCCCCAGGGCCTCCCAGACACAGAGGAGGAGTGGGCAGTGGATGTCAGCCTGAGCTTGTGCCAATACCTGCCCCTCTTGCCTGGTTTGATGCCTGGATGCTCCAAGACACTGTAAGGTGCTTGGAGGGGAGCAGCAGCATCACCCTTGGCTCTGCCCTTACCGGTAAGCCCAGCACCTTCCCACGCAGCATCAGCCAGAGCCCTGCAAGGCAAACGCCCATGCAGAACCATGACTCGACTTTCCAAGCCTGCGCATGGGTGGAGATGACCTGCATGCTTCATCTTCACAAAAGGGCAGAGAGATTTGGATGTGGGTGAGAGGCAGATGCTGCTGGCTGTGTAACCCCCTGCTAGACACAGCCTTCAAATTCCCCCATCCCAGCTGGTTCCCAGCACAGGATGCCTTAAGCCACCTCACTGCAAATAAAAGCAGCCCCCCAAGTGATGCACACCAGTAAACAAGTCTCATTGCCTGCTCCCAAAGGCCAACCTGCAGCAATCCCAGCCCTGCAGCTGCCAGGTTGGGTACAGTCAATCCTCCCAACAACAACCATCTGGTTATGGGCTTACAACCAGCTCCTACACCACTGAATGACTAACTGCAAGCAGTCAGGAAGGCTCCCAGGGGCCATAAGGCAGCCCCCAGCATGGCCTTTGAGCAGTAAATAGCTGTATTCTCTTCCCAGCACTCACACCATTAAACATGCATGTGTTCCTGCCGCCACTTGAAGTGATAAGTCAGATTGGAAGCGGGGGGTGATGGTTATAAGAGCATCCCCAGGGAAGAAATGCCAGCAATTCCCTACTCCCTCCCATTGTGTCCCCCCCCCAGCCCCGGATTTATGAATGAGAACACGCTTCGCTTTGGCACTGCAAATTTCCTCGATGCACACGGGCAAGGAGGAGGGGGGGGGGGAAATCCTGGAATTATGAGGCTCCAGCACCAATTAGGGCTGTTTACATTGACGTAAAGTCTGGGTGAAGTCCCCACCCCTGCTCCCAGCATATTTATGGAATTACTCCTGCTGACACTGACAAATGCAGGAGGGAAAGTCCCAGAGAACACAGATCCAGACTGGAGCTACGTGGGGCTTTTCAAACCAGTGCTGAGACAGCCAGTTCCCATCAATATCAGCCTAGGCCCCCACCAGTCACCCTCATTCACCCCAACTGGGACACCCACACCTCTTCCACTGGGAACCTTCAGCATCCCCATAAGGTCTGCGAGTCCCAAAGAAGGAGGAAAAGGCAGCAGCGCTCCCAGGGTGTGCATAGGAAGCCCATCCAAGGCTCGGAAGCACTTGGATAAAGGCGCCTTCCCAGTTTAGGCACCTCAAGTCATGCTCATCAGCTGGGAGAGGGTGCTTGGGTGGATAGAGAAAGGGGGACACTCTGGGTACCCCATTCTCCCTTATCCCAGGGGTGTCCCAGGCTCTGTTTAGAGCATCAGTGTGAAAGAAATAGCAGCTTTATAGCTGAAAAAATCCCCAGGAAAGCCTGTTTTCCCCCTCTGCCATAAAGGGAAACCATCTGAACCTGCTCCCCACCACCCACAGAGCAGCCCAGACGCAGCTCTGGGCGCCAACACGGGCGCGTTGGATGCAAACCTCCGAATTAGGGATGTTGGCCAAGCCAAGATGTTCCCACTAACGGCTCCTGGCACAGGAGCTTGCCAGGAGCTGAGCGGGATGCGTGCATGGAGGGAGACGCCGCAGCCGGTGCATGGCGGGGGGCAAGGGGGGTGGGAGGCTGTATGGGAAGCGGGGGGGAGGAAGGATGCAGAGCGCTGCCAGATGCTGCCACAGCCTCCGCGGAGGTCAGCGGCATCAGGAGGGATGCAAATAGCTCCAGAGGGAAGGAATTGAGGCCTGATCCAGCATGCTGGAGGGGGCCGTGGGGCCGGCGCCGAACATGTTTTTGGGGGGGAGTTTGGGGAAGGGTTTTGGGCGAGATGAGTTTTGGCAGAGAGGAAGGGACATGAAAGATGGAGAGAGCAATTCCTGCATGCTCGAAACGGGCTGGAATCCCTTGGGAAGGAGATGCAAGCGTGGTGGCAGACAGATCAATGCTAACCGCTCGGCTCGCTGCGTGCCAGCGGGGAGAGGCACAACCAGAAAGGAAGCAAAAGCGATGGAGGAGGAGGAGGAGCTGGAGCAGCCCTTCCACCCGGTGCTGCAGGCTGCTCCGTCCTGCAGTGAAACCGAGCAGAAGAGAGGGAAAGGAGGGAAAAACCCTGGGCAATGGGAGGATGAGGGACCAGGAGAGCTGCAGAGGAAACAATTAAGCAGGGGCAACCAGCCTGTGGAAATAAGATTGCTTCCCTTTCGCCCCCTAAACAGAGCTCAGCGCTAACCCAGGGAGCTAGAAGTTCAATGGGATTAAAGTCATGAATTCAATCCGTTTTGACAAATAAATATCTATTAGGCGGTAATATGGACAGTAAGGGTATCTGTGAGTGCATTTATTGTGATAAAAAACATGGACATAAGAGGAAATCTCAGGCTGCAGAACCATAATCCAGTCATATCTGAAGCTAAATTTCCCTGCTGCCATCCTGGTGCCCAGCCACTGGAAAAACAGTGGGTTTTGCTCAGTCTAATAAGAAAAGAGGAGGCTCAAGCAGGTTTGTGCTGCCTGCGGGTACACTGCAATGCACAAGCGATGCTCAGCAGAGCAGCACCCATGCGGCTCCAGACGCGGCACCTGGAGCATCGCCTTACCCTGTACCACAGAGCTCTTATTTGTTAACAGATTATGGGTTAGGAATTATTTAACATGGGCTGCAAAACAGCACGTTTCCCATCTGCCAGAGCCTCTATCTTTTGCTAAGGCAGCTCCATGCGCATGATGCCCGCACCAAGCCAAAGCAAACAGCCTACACCAGGGGGAATAATGGGACCTGCCCCCCATTGCGATGCCCTGACAAGATGCCAGAAAACAGAGCTTCCAGCGGTTAAACTGCAAATGGCAAATCCTCTTTCATCTCCCCAGCATCATTTGTACCTGGTGTCCCAGAGCAGGGACAGCGCTGTCATTTCAAAGCTTAGACTTGAGCTTAAACAGCTGGGGAAAGCTCGGTGGTGTCTGAGAGCTGTCTTGGGGTGGAAACAGTAGAAATTAGCTTCAATTTCATCATGAAGTAGCTCCCAGCGCTGGGCCATGGCACCCTCTCAGGGATGGAGCTGCTGGGTTTGGTGTAGCCAGAGTTCTTGCTGCAGGTAAGCTCTTAGGTGTTACCTTGGGTAAAATAATGCAGCTTTTTCAGCAGCAACAGAATAAATCTCCAGCAGGGAAAGGAACCTTTCCCGCTGTCACTTCCTTGGCTTATCCACTGGGATTTCTGCTCTGATCCAGGTTATTGAGGACCAGCAGCCCCAGGGGTGGATACAAGGGGAAGAGCCACATCCTCATCCTGACAACTAGGGGCAAAGCTCCATCGTGGGGAAAGGAAGGGAAGCCTGGGAGTAAGGGAGATGGGGATTTCAGGAGCTGGAACCTAGGCAGGCTGACAACATCTGCCTGACAGGGCCTTGAGCTGGCGCACTCAGTATTCCCGCAACAATAAAGCCACGGGAGGGAAAAGAATCCCTTTTGTTTCCAAGGCCAGCGGCTGGACGAGTTCCTGTTCCAGGGATGATATTAGTGGTTTTGCTGTAACACTGATTATGCAGCAGTGGCAAGCGGGGAGGGCTCAGCCTTTGGTTTACTTCTTTTTTCCCCTTAAATATCTCAAAGGAATAAGGAGCATGCAACAATGGAGCAGGGAAGTGGTGGCACACATGCCCCCTTAGCTCCTGGTAATGACCTTATTTGCCTTAAAGCCTGGCCTGTGATGAACGCAGCCCAGGCAGATCTCAGCTTTGATGTGGAGGGGAGGCAGGGGAAGAGGCTGGGATGATGCTGTAAACTGCATCTGTGCTAGTGCAGTGGGGAAGGGGAGGAATATGTATTCCCTCTTTCATATTCCCCTGCAGGCACTGGAAAATTAGATATCCTTTCTCCCCAGGGGTGCATATAATCTCACTCCCTTCACCCTGAATGCAATAGCACAGTTCCTCCACCCTCGGAGGGAGTTCTGTCATGTTGTGAAACCTCACTCAGACCCTACCACAATGGCTACCATGGTCCCCATCCAAACCATTGGAGCAGCCAGTGGAGAAAAGTACCTTCTGGGGACTGCCACCCAGACCCAGAAGCTCTAAACAGCCCCCTAAGCTCCCTAAGCATCTATAGGAGGAAGGGGCAGCCTCATTTTGCCAGCGCTGCTCCCTGTATCCAGGGGATAATGGGTAGTATAGATAATTCGCCTGCTGACCTTGGATTTGTTCTCCAACCCCACTGGGCAGCCTGGAGGTGCAACAACAAACAAACCCCATTGTTTTAATGCTGTTCCCATTACATGGCTGCAGGTGAAATATCTGCTGTTACAAACGCCATAGAAAAAGATCAAGGAAGCTTCGAGTCCTATCTCCCAGATGAAAGGGAGGGAAATGAACCATGGAAAGGAGAAACATGGGGGTTGAAATGGATGGCAGCAACCCAGGCTTTCTCTGGGCAGGTCGGCACCACCCTGGATGCTCTGGGTGATTAGGTACCCTATCCGGAGTGGAACAGGCTGGGGAGAACTGACTGTGCCTTCAGCTACAGGGCTGACCTGGCTCCAGCCTGTATGGAAAACAAAGCCTAAAAGCTCCCATGTCTCTGTCAATGCGCCCCAGCTCTGGTTTTCATGCCTGGATGGCATTTGGAATAGCAAAGAGCTCTAATAACTGGGTCAGAGCATCCATCCGTGCAGGCAGAACTGGAGAGGCTGGGGCTGGAGGACCTGCTCAGGGCCTGGTTTACCAGACTAGGCATGGATTTGGGAGAGCAAATCAGAGCTGCTCACAGAAGAAGGGTCTCTGATTCACCCCCAGAGAGGCCCTGTGCATTACACATCTCCTTCCCCTGGCCCTCATCTGCTGTTAATGCTGGGACCAGAAAGGCCCAGATACTTCAGCATGGAGCCAGGACACAGCAGTTCCCACCAAGCATCCTTGGGGCAGCGCTACTATGGGCACACTGGCAGGCACAGGGTATGCTGGGGGTACCTGTCTTCTTTTGGCCCCTAACACCCCCAAGGGCTTGAGCAAGCCTTTCCTATCATGGAGCAGATGGCACGGCACAGAGAGGCAGCACCAGCTCCATCCCAAGCCTCAACACTGGACTCATTTCAACCCTGGAGCAAGAAATACACTTTGCCTACCACTGCAACCATGGCAATGGGGGGATGGAGTGCTGCAACCCCTTTTTACGGGTGTTTTCCCCATTTATAGGGGGTTTGGTGGCTCTTTCCTTCCTCCCCTCACCCACAACATGGGGGGCATTTGTGAATGGGCTATTATAACTGGACTGGGGAGAGGGAAGGGAGCAGACGGGGAGTCAGCTCCTCCTTGTCCTGTTTTCTCCAGTAGCATCCCTGAACAATACACCCAGATGATGAAGGCCAGCCTGGCTTGAAGCTTACTTCCATCAGAGAGACTTGAGACGCAAAGGACCTTGCAAAAGGGCATATCCAGCCCTCGCCCCTGCTAAAGAACCTTTGCAATCTGCCTCTGCCACCCACTTCTTCCATACCCCAGGAGCTGATGAGGAGCAGGCAGGGCAGCAGCTCCTGCTTTCAATGCTTTCCAGGGCAGGAGCAGCCCCAAGCATCCTCCTTGGTTCAGGTTTGCCTGTGCTCCACAGACACCCTGGGCCAAGCTCTGACCCCAAATACAGAGGCGTTTTGGCCCCTGCTCCTCCCCTGAAGTACCTCTGAGCCTGCCCTTGCCCTGGCAACAGGTTCCAGTTCAGCACCACAAGCAGCCAAGGGGATGAAGGCCGCAGCAGGATTGCACCCCAGCTCTTCCATCCCTGACATAGGCATACAGACACCCTTAGACATCACCTCTCCGTCCCTCCTGCCTCTTGCTGCTCCCCCAGCAGCCCTCTTCTCTTGCAGGAGGACCTCAGAGGGGGACAGAGCAGAACCCCCACCTCAACACACACACACATTCCAGTGGCTTTACCCTTTGGAGTTGCGGCAGCTGGAGAATTCCAGCTATTCCAACATCTTTATCTTTTTTGGCTATAATTCCTCTTTCGGCCACGTTATAAATTCAAAGCTGCTTCGCTTTTAACCTCCTCCAAGCTGCACCTTTTAACCTCCCTCCTTCAGCTCCTGGCAAGAAGGGGGCTGCTCCTCACTGGGGCCAATGCTCTCGCCTTGGAGGTCTGCCTCAAGCCAGCAAGCCTGGTTTTCCCCCACTCCCTCCTTCTTTCCTGGCTCGACACAGGGTGCCAACAAAGGCTCCTTGCAAAAGGAGCTTGTCATCACTGATGGATGACGTGGCTGCATGCGGCTGGAGCCAGGGAGCCGGGATGTGTCTCTGCAGGGGCTCAGCCAACCACCTGGATGGCACTGACAGGCTGCCCACCAACAGCGTGGTGGCTGCTGGGGCTCCATGGAGCTTCCCGGGCATGGGGACAAACCAAATCTGTGTGTCCATGATGTGTCCTTGGGGACACGTCAACCTGGGGTCCCACTTCCCAAGGAATCAAGGAGGGAAGGACCACCATTGCTTGATGAGGGGTACATCACTTGGGATGGAGGGTGGCACGTTGACATGCCAAGCCCCATCCCCTTCAGTGGTACCCAGTGGGTTCAGATGGGGCAGATGGCAGCTAGGGAATGATGGACAGGCAGCTCTACTTGCTGAGCTCCCAGAAATAATTCTCTCCATCCTATGTGGCTTCCTACATAAGGTATCAGTGCTGCTCTTGATTAGAGAAAAGCTTCCCATATTACAGGCTTTTGGCTCTGGGGAGGAGCGAGTCGGCCAATTGCAATTATTAAGACATTTAAAGTGCATTTAACCCAGGAGCTCTTATTTTCCCCTTTCAATGTAACCACTAATTCCTCCTAAATGGTCTGCTCCGAGCTCCCAACCAGACAAAGGCTTTAATGTTCGTTTGAAAAGGCTTACGGCACAACCACTGCAAGTCCAAGGGGAGTGAAATGAAAGGCTGGTACAGCCTTCGAGGGGATATCAAAGGTGGTGACTGGAGCTGAGCAGGGCTTGGAGCCCATGGAGGGGTGCAGGGTCCAGGCAGGAACAGGTTGGGTCTGACCAGGCTGGAGGCACAAGGTGAAGCTCAGCAGGACAAGGAGAGGCACAGAGAAAGGTTTGCATTGCTCAGAGCATGGCAGCCGCAGGAGGGCCTGGTCAAGGCCACCACTGGCTTAATGCAGCAGGAAAGGGTCACCCCAGGGAGCCAAAAGAGCCAGAAGGGACATTACACCCTTGACCATGCCTTGTTCAGCTGATCAACCAGCTGCTGGAGCCAAGGGAGCTCATCCTGCTGCCTTGAGGGTCCCAGTCCACAGCCAGCAATCCCTCAGGATACCAGCTCCTGGCACTGCAGCTCAACAATAGCCCCCAATCCCAGGAACCCAGAACTTGCCTGGGAGCTTTGTGCTTTAATCCAGAGCCAGGGATTTATTTGCCTTTTTGCTAGCTGCTATAGATCCCCCTCGGGAAAAATCCATACAGAGGCAGAGCCTGGAAGCGATGGATTTGTACCAGGGATGAACCTGGGGCTGCAGCCTGCGATAACGTCACAGCATCCTCCAGAGCCAAACAGCCCAGCAGCATTCCCAAGTGCTCCATATCCAAATCAAAGTGATGCTCTGGAGGGGTCATGGCTCTGCATGATCAGCATCCCTATATTATAGAAACATAGAATAGTTAGGGTTGGAAAAGATCACCTAATGGCAACCCCCTGCCATGGGCAGGGATGCCTCACACTAGACCATATCATATCCCCTCTTCTCTGCCTATAATCCCAGGATGGATTATCACCTCTGAAGAGTTCCAAGCCCCAACAGGATGCTCAGTCTCTCACATGCTCCACATTTCTTTGCTCTTAATTCCTTATGGAGTAGCTCACACTCAGAGGAAGTTCCCCCCCCTCCAGCCTTGTGTTGCCTGTGGGCTCCTATTCCCTGCTGAAGTTATCATCACACTCGGACCCGATGGGTAAACCAGATGCGACTGGCAGATGCGAAAGTCATCGTCTCCTTTGGGGTGAGGGAGAGACAGACCAAAAAAACCTGAAGCAGGATGGGCAAAGGGAAAACATATTCCTGGTGCTGGGGTAACCAGGAGGCGGCACAGCAAGAGCCAGTGCCAGCCCGGCTGCGCCGGATCCAGACTTTGTCCCTGGGGTTTGTTTCCCAAACAACAACAACAAATTGGTTGCAGATTCCAAGCTGGGTGGGGAAATAAAAGGAAATCAAACCAAAATCCTTTGACTGCAGAGATTAAAGGGGATCAGAGGCCAAACACACAGCACCCAGCTCCTACCACTCACATGATGGAGGCTGCTCTGCATTCAGGCTGTAATTAAACAGCTGTGTTTTCTTTAAAGTACAATTTAGAGTTTGTTCAAACACCGTTTTGTATTTTTTTTTTTTTGCAGACTGTCACAGGATTTCGAATGAATAGACTTTTAAAAGCATATTTTGCAGGGGTGGCCTTGGATTTGTGACTGGGGAAGGAGGAAGGAGATGAAAATTTCCTGCAGAGCGAATGCAACTGAGCAGCAAGGATGCTCAGACAAGGGCCAGCATTGCCATCCCTGTGAGAGGAGAGGCAGATGACCAGCAGCTGCTAGCAAGCGGAGGGTTAATGCTCCAACCGGTCCCTCTATTAAGAGCTGAACACATTTGATGGTTTAATATTAACCGAAGCATGACCGCAGGATCTCAGCCCAACTGTCTCACACAGAGCTCCGGCTCCCCAGCGAGCAGGTCCAGAAGGCAATGTTAAAACTGATAGCTGCTCCAGCATCCCTCTGTGCCATGAGATGAGATGCCAGCAGCCCCTTAGCACAGCCGGTGTGGTCCAGCCACCCCTCGCACACACACAGAGCGATGGGGAGCATGTGTGTTTACAGCAGGTAGCTCTGCCCAGCTCGGCAGATAGTCAATACCTAATTTGAGGTTTAGCCTTTCAACCATTTCCCATTCATTTCAGCAAATGGATTGACTCCTACGTCTGTGGGAAGATCGAAGGGCCCCCCCTGCCCACCATCCCTTGGTCAGGGTGGCAGGGCTGTGGCTGACACACTCCCCCTCCCAGCTGCTCAAGAGTGTTAATGGGAAGTCGATTCCATGGCTAATGACCATTCCTGGTTTGACCTTCAAGGGGGACCGAGGTACTGAGCTATTTCATAGGAAAAGCGAGGTTTCAGCCTGCTGGCTGTTTCAGGAGGCTAACTGCAGAGGATGCTGCTTCACATCCAGTCTGGGTTTCAGGTTCCTCAGCGCTCATCTTGCTCCAGCATCCAGAATACAGCTGAGATGGTTCTGGCTATGGCCATCTCTCACATTCCAGCGCCCATGCAAGGGCTGCTCCACCACTCATTGCATCCCTGCACATGTGGGCAGCCACAAGCTGTGCCCCCCCAAAAGCATCATGATGGCAACTTGGGCCTCAAGGCTCCACACAACCTTCTTTCATGTGTATTATAGTGGTACTTACTTGAAATCGTGTCCATTTGGACCACGTATTGTGCATGAAGCCCTGTCTCTGCTAACAGTAACACCATCACCCCAGAAGGCAGTGCCAGGAGCAGAACCAGCCCTGCTTAGGACCAGTGTTTAGGCAGAGAGGAGCTCCCTCTGCTTCATAGCCCACCTAGGAGCATATCCGCAGGGTGAGGACTCCCACCATGGAGCCCATTGATGGGGTGAGGACTCCGACCCTGGAGCCCTTCAACAGATGGGTTACCATGGCACATTCAGCATGAACCCCACCAGGTTCCACAGCAGGTGATGTGAAGAGCCTGTGTTTCATAGGGAAGGACCACTGCACCCACCTCCTGCCATGGGACCCCGTTATCCCCTGCAGTTGGGATGCCCTGGCCAACCAGCCCCAGTGCAGGAAGGGTGGTTGTTTTGGGGACCGCCGGTTGCAAAGGTCACTGTTGCCCTCTGCTGGTCCAGGGACAGCGGGGACAGCCCGGCTTACACCCCAGATCCCTGCTGTGCCTTGCTGCCATATGTGCACTGAATGCGCCCGTGCTCATCATGTGCAATGTGCGCACTGTTCGATCCCACTCATCT
>JASSUY010030642.1:42002-64246 GCA_032466535.1 Forpus xanthops | reverse complement strand
CAGCACATCTGGGTGTAACCTGCAAAACCCAGACCCAGACCCCATCTCCCTCACCTTGAGCAGTGTTTCCCTTCCCATATCACCCCCTTAAGCAGCTTCTATCACACTCACCCTCACTGTCCATCACTGCCTATGGGGATCAAGGGACAATGGGGTCTATGGCTGGCGGCCCCCTCGCAGCAAATCAACTTTTGCCCTGCACCAAAACCCCCTTCACACCAATGTTTTTTTCCAGTGGGAAAGCAGATGGGACTACATCTGCTGGGAGCTTTTCCCGAGTACATCCCGGCTTTGAAGGCATCGGCAGCCTCGTACTGTGTGCAACCCCGGGCCAAGCCCTGCCTGACCCGGGGGCCAGGAAGCTGCGAGCCAGCAATGCAGTTCACTTGGCAGACACTTGATGGGGCTACGAAACCGATTACCAGCACACCTGGCAGAAACGGGGAGGGGGGCAAAACAGCCTCTGCCAGATGTTTCGGGGTCCTGTTTTGCTGGTATCAGGCTGCTGCTGCAGTAGCCTGCAGCATCCATGCAGGATGCTGGTCTTGGCACAGTGGTACCCAGCGCTGGCAGCTTTGCTTTATCTTTTGGCTGCTTTCTGGACACCATGGCAGAGTGAAAATTGCCAGCGCATGGGTAAAGCTGGAGTTTTATCATCAGAAGATTGTCCATGCTCTGCTTTGATAAGCATTGTGGTGATGGAAAGGGAAGGTGTGGAACGGGCAGGTCTGGCAGTGAAGGCACTGATCAAGTTCTACACTGCTGCTGCTGTAGGGTTTAGTGGTGGCCTTGGAGGTGCTGGGGTAGCGGCTGGACTTGATCTGAAAGATCCTTTCCAACCCCGTTGATTCTATGATTCTATATACTGGGAAGTGACCTTTCTACCCCCTGACCCACCACTGCCCAAACCCAGGCTGTTCACAGGCTGCTGCAGTGGGATTTCCCCATGTTTCACCCCAAAACAAAGGGGACGGGGACATGCAATCCCAGAGCAGCCCGTGAGAGGCCCAGCCCCGCATTGCAGAGCCCACTGCAGGCAAGGCAAGGGCTAGCTCCCAATCCCCTGAACTTTCCAGCATGGCTTTAAATCCAGCAGGCCCTGCATGTCTCCAGCTGGCTGGGCAAGCTGGCAGCAGCCTGAGAGCAGATAGTGAGAGTCAAAGCTTCTCCTGCTGGAGGAAAATAGATCAGAAAGAACAAGAGAGGGTGTCCATAAATCACGAGCTAGTTACTGATGGAGAGAGCTCCCCTCCCTCTTGCTCCACACACTGCGGCACGAATTATGGCCCCAACTTCACTGTTGTTCAGTGATGAACATCTGAAAAGGCTGTGACAGATGAGAAAAGGGATGATTTAACAGCCATAAATCCAGCCGGCTTAGAGGTGTTTTTACAACCAAACCCATCTTGAATCCCCTCTGTTATGAATACTTATCACTCCCAGACACTACTACAATGGAAAGATTTTTAACAACTTTAATAGAGACGCAATAAACCCCCCCACAGCCCGGCAAACAAATGTCCTTTTTGCCCCTCAAGGGAAGGGGGATGAGGGCCATTTTCTGTGCTCAGGCTCGAAGGATCAGAGCTGGAGCAGCCACCACTAACCCTTGTGTTTAATGGATGGGTGGCATCAGCTGAGATCTGTATCAGCTTTCCTAAAGCTGCTGCAGGGAGGGTGTAATTAATACCTTGTATGGAGGGAGGGGTGCAGTACCTTCCTCCTCTCCAGAGCTGCTCTTACCTCTGCCACATCTTTGTCTTCAGTTACCCAACTCACATCTGGTCTAACCCATCTTGGGGGGCTCAAAATGAAGGTGGTTTCAGCCCAAAGACCCTCATGGGTTGGTGCCACTTCTCGCTGCTGTTAATGCACAGCGTTTCTTATGCATTGGTGGCTAAACAGGCTTGGTAATCATCACTCAATGAGCAGGATAGGACTCTGCTCACTGGCACTTCAAGGAGGCTGGGAGACATCCAAATTCAAGGTTAAGAAGCCAAGGTTCTTACTTCCTCTTGCTATACATGCTGCCCCTATTGCCTCTCTATACCCTTCTCACATACAGGCTGCACCCAGCCAGCAGAATCAGTGGCTGAGAGATATCAGGATTATACCCACTGAAAAGGGCATCTGGTGCTGAGCAAATACCTAAGGAATAAGCTCCCCCTTTTTTATACACACAAGCTTATCAGGCCTAGCAAAGTGATAAGCAATTCATGGGATGGAGGGAACAAAAGGGCTTCCAGGGCATGTGGCTTCTGGTTTTCCATAGCTGGAAACCTGAGGTAAAACATCCAAGCACAAGCTTCAGGGATGATGGGTTTTCCTCCTGCAATGGCACATCCAAGGAGTGCTTCAAGGAGGAAAACCAGAAGGAGAAGGGCAAGCTCTTTCCTAAGAGGAAGGTGGCCATGAAACATTCTTGGGCTATTGAGAGAGACACCAGCATGACAGGGAATAGGCTCAGCTTGACCATAGGGAGATAAGAGAGGGCACGGTCTCCAAAGCCTTTGCGGAGGATGACGCTTCCAGCCCATTAATCTAAGGGAACATCTTCTTTTTTAATCAGATAATAGCGAGTAATTGATTTTTAAATATACTGAAATCGAATGTCCTGAGGCGAGTGCAGGATCCCAGCTCCATCCTCACATCAGCAGCGAGTGGCAGGGATTGAGAGCACAAGGGAAAAGGGAACAAAACTTAAAGCTCCTTCATGTGCCTTGCTGGCCCCAGGGCAAACATGGAGGTTGCTTTTAAAGGTGCATCAATTCTCCTGTATTAAATATTAGGTCATCAAAAGGGAGAAGCCGGTGAGGGCTGAACTGGGGAAGGCACCAGGGACCATGGAGGCTGAGCAGGCAGCATGGGGAAGATCGATCTGATTAAAACACACAAGAGCTGAGTGAGAAAGTAATTTTTAAGACCATTTATTCCATCTCTTCTCTCTGTTTCACCCCATCCTTCACGCAGCTGGGAAGGGCTTATGGACATTTTTTATTTCATTTTAACTCTTTTTGGTAGAAAAATACACATGCAAACAATATACACTTCACTGCTGAACTTCTTCTCATGTCGGGAAAGAAAGATGATAATAAAGAAACAAAGCAGGATTCGGGAAAGACCTGAGTGGAGATAGATGCAGGGATGCCATAGGGATGGGTTGCTCCAGGATGCAGGTCCTGGTGTTAAGCTGGCTAATATCCATGGTCCAGCACATCTTCTCCATCAAATGGGTGCACGTTAGGCCTCTCTGATAGTCCCTAGCCCCAGTAAAAACCATTATCTGATAACACTGGGGAATGGCCAAGGGATAAGCCAGTGCTGGATCCAATCCTTCATACAAGACCCAGAGTGGGCAGAGCTCCAGCCCCAGCAGCGAGGGAAGCCCAGCTTAGGCAGAAACATCATTCTGATGGCAGGAAATGACACCAGAAACAGGGAGAAAACCCTGTTCTGCTATTTATCGGAGGGGATACAGCCAACAGCGTGGGGGAAAACGGACTGATGATCGCTTGGAACCTGGGCTTGTGCTTCAGGACAGTATATTGGGGGTGAGACTGAGTGCTGGACCTTTGGCTGCTTGGAATTGGGGTTTACTGACCCACGGGCTGAACTGGTCAGGTCCCATCTGAGCAGCGATGTACCCTCTGGAGGGGAGCAGCGATGTCCCCATGTCCTCAGCCTCCCTGCAAACCCTGTGCCAAGGAAAAAGCAGATACACTGCCATCACTGGAGCAGGATAGGAAATGTGCTTAAAACAGAGCTATTTCAGGTTTGATCAATAGAGAGAAGGGGCTGGGGAAGGAGAGGGCATCAAGATGCAGCCTGGGGAAGGAAGGTGAATAATCTCATAGCATGGCTGCTTCGGGAAGCCAGGAGGCTTTGGGAAACACCATAAGGCCATGGAGGCCCTGATGCTGAGGGTGCAGCAGGAGCGGGTACAGGGGGAATATGGCTTGGTGCTGGTTTGCTGCCTCCTCCCAAGCAGCATCCACACACGCTCCTCTCCCAGCAGCTCTGCCCAAGGGCATGGTTTTTCTCCTGCTGATCCAGGCTAATGACATGGAGCAAACTGTGTTTTCTCTCTGCCCACGAGTACAAAACCACACATGCTGTGCAAGGAAGATGTCCCAACGGAAGGATTTCCCCCCAGCTCCCAAGGAGCCTTATACAGAGGAAGGCAGCAGCACATTGCCAGCCCCATCTCTGCTCCCAGCAAGCCCCCACACTCCCCCATCTCCAGGCAGTGGTGACATCCTGGTTACACAGCCCAGCCTGTTGCCTTGACCCGCATACCTTCTGCACTCCATCCCCATCCTGGGCAGCCAGATCCTCACTGCAAGGACAAACCCATGTGCTGAAAACACGCAGTGCCTCAGTATGGAAAGAGATGGGTCAAAGGAGAGGCTGCTCTCCCAAGGGAATTGGCTTCCCTTGGTGGCTGGATACATCCCCAGGGGCTGGATGTGGCCCCTAACGTCACCTCCCATAGCCCTGGTCCAGCTCCAGCCTCCATGCAGACACCAGTGGGGAAAGGCAACAGGAGGGTCACGGCTTTGGATTCCTCTGGATTCACCACCATCCATGGCCTTGGGAAGGCACCGAGCAGTGAACACATTTGGCAGCTCCGCTGTTGTTGTGCCATGGAACACCCAAGACAGGCAGCGTTTCATAGTGGGGCTGGAGACCCTCAACCCAGCTCTCATAAACACATCTGGGGCCTGCAGCAGTCACTCTCTCTTTGCATTTTTGGGGTTTGGTTTTGCTTTTTTACTCACAAAATACACTTTAGGGGCTGTCTACTCTGAAAACAGATGCGAGGGGATCTGGCGAGGGGCAGGGGTCTGTTTAGCTCCTACTTCTACATGCTGCCTTGGTGCAGCTCTAAGGGTTGGTGGATGATCATGCAGGTTTTATTGCAGCTTGTGTGTGTGATTTCTCAAAGCAGCACAGCTTCAGTTTCAGGTATATCCCCAAAGGTACGTTTCTCTCCCCATCCCGCCTGCTCCAACCGCGGCGCGATGGTCGGACAGCTATTCGGTAGCCATCTGCTCAATGTGGTCACTGAGCAGCTTGAATTGCTCTGTGGAGGAGAGAGAGAAAACGGTGCTGGGAGGGTGCCAAAGCATCCCACCCAGGTAGGAGGGCTCCATCCCTCTGGAATCCCATGGAAGGGGTGCGCATCCTCCCCTACCTTCATCCAAGTTGCCAATGGTCGCCTGCTTCTTCAGGAAGTCACTGCAGAGCTTCTTGTTCAGACCAAAAGCCAGCATGTTGTGAATGAAGGTGCTGAGGAAGGACAGAGATGCTCTCGGTGAGGAAAAGGCCAAGCTGCCTTTTTTTCCCCCCACCTTTGTCTTTCTCCCCACACCCCCTTTACCAGGCACTGGGATGATGCACGGCTATGGGAGAGCGTGCATAGAGACACTCAATGCAAGAGATAGGAGCAGGTCCTAAGGAGAAGCACCGCGCATCCTCTGCATCATAAGGGATGTCTCCAGTGAAGGAATCCTCACTATAAGGTGTCCCACACCAAGAGCCCATGCCCTGCTCACCCCAGCTGCCCGAAGGTGATGTTCTCATTAAAGCGGAGGCTGTCATCACGCTCCTCCTGCGTCATATGGCACCACTTCTCCCTGCAAGGCACAAACCCATCTGGCACCATCATCACCCCAGAACCCCCTGCATGCATCCCCCCTCCCCAGGACAAAGAGAGCACCAAGACCCCTTGGCACGTGGGGTGCAGGATGAGCTCCCACAACTGCATCCATTCGCAGGTCTCTCACTCTGGGGCAAAGAAAGAGATGTGGCAGGAGAAAGTCATCTTCAAGCTTGGCTTGCTCCTGAAGGTTAAAAGCTAGGAAGAGCATTGGCCTCTCAGCACTGAGCTTGCATCTCTCTTCAGTGCCATCGCTTTGGCAAGGGGGACGAGTGAGGAAGCAAGGGGTCTGCAGCTCATGCTGAAGCCTCCCCCAGCCCAGAACGGGTATCGGGAGGGTAACAGTCACGTCTCTGCTATCTGCAGTGGGGCTCCAACTCCCCAAACCCCAAGCAAGCCATTCCCCAAACATACCTGCTCCTCCGACAGCATGAGGAGCTCCCGTCCTCTTTCCTATGGCCCCTCTTAAGAGCCAAAGTGCCAACATCACAGTGAAGCCCTGAAGATGCCCTGGCTCTACTCCGCCTCCCAAGCAAATGCAACTGCAGCATTGCCTTGAAGGAAAGGGGTATATGTGCTCTAGATGTTTGCAACCAACTCTAGGTGGTGGCACAAGTTCCCATCCAGGTGTCCCACTTGTGGAGCTTTGGGAATAAATCCCGTGTCATGGGAATGTCACTGCGGTGATGTGTTCAAGTGGCGGCAGCAGGGGCTCAGTGCATGCACACCAGGTGAAGCCAGCCCCGTCCCGAGAGGTTACAGGCAAGGATAAGAGGAGGAAAAGCAGGAATAACAGGGATAGGTAGAAGAAAAATAGCTCTATGGAGGAGAAGGAAGAGGAGAACACCAGGAGCTCATCACACACACAGCTCGCTGGCACACCAAGCGGGATGGGAGGAGCTGTGTTGGGTGAAAACAGCAGTTGGGATGAAGGGTGTCTCACAGTACATTCAGGGGGATGAGCTCAGCCCCAGAGCGTGTTTGTGCTGCTGAAAGTGGAGAAGGATGAGTGCCCATCCAGACTGACCCCATGGAGGTGAGCCTGTCCTCACCTCAGTCAGCCCATGTGGAGGCTGAGCTGAGATTTCAGTCTCTAGGAGTGAGCTGCTGCTATTCGCAGGGCTCTGGAAACTTATATGGCATATTTAGAAGTATTCAAAGGAAAAAAAAAGAGGTGTAATTTCTTCCAGATAAAGCTCACAATAGCAAATGAAAACCACATCCAAATCTGGAGGCTGGAAAGAAAGGAGAAGAACCAAATTAAGGGGGCTTTGAAATCTGGAAGCGAAACTTCACAGACCTCACTGGCCCACTTACAGAAGCAGCATGTTTGTAACAATTCTTTTCCTGCCTTTTAATGTTTTTGAGGGAGGAAAGAGGGAGGAAAAAGAACCATTATCAAAGAAAAATCTGGCTTGTTATTTGGGAGTAACATGCCTGGGAAGGGGGGAAGCCCACATGTGGCTCTACTCAAGCCCTTTGATCATACCAGCACAATGGGGCAGGCGCAGGGGTGTGTAAGCCCACGGCATGCTAACACCTTGCCTGTATTTGGTGTACCCAAGAATGTCTTGCCACGGACAGGGAATGGTGAGGACTATGCCTGTGAGATGTGGCATCATCCACTCGGCATCACTCGTCTTTCAGCAACAGCACTTCACCCCACACAGCTGACCTGAGCAATGCTCTATCTGAGCAGGGTTCCAGTTACCCATTTGCTGGTGCATGCCTTAGCCATGTGGGAGATTTACTGCCAAGCTTCAAAGAACCCTCATCCCCTTGCTAATGCCATCACTTGCAGTGATTTGCTCCGAAATTGACTACCCCACGCTCCAGCAAGAGAGCTATGTCTCTCCCCTTGCCCTGGTCCCAACTCAGCACCAATGGATATGGCTGGATTTGAGCTTTTTCAGCTGGCAAAGGATCCTCAGCACCCCTTTGTGGCAGCAGAAGCCAGGAGCAAGCAGGAAACACAGGAGAGCGGGATGCTTTCTCCATGAAGAGGCTCAGTTCATGTCCAAAACCTGCCTGGGAAGCTGTTCCCAGCGTAAGCCCTTGGCTGCCCCATCAGTGGGCACCTGATTCCCACAGCAAAATATTACAGCTTGAAACTGGCCAAGTTTCCTTATAAAAGGCCACATTAAAGAGGCCTTTCTGGCCCTTTTGGTTGGGTGATGCACATAGAGTCAAACCTCTGGCGGCCATTCCTCCTCAATGGAGAAAGGGCCTTTCAGAGCCCCCATGAACCATGTTACCCACCTCCCCAGGGCAGGGTTTGGACCTGAAGTGAGCATCGGCCTCTGGACACAAATGCACTGAAATAGAGGGACAGACACACCTCTTCTCCTCTTCCTCCCCAGTGTTCCCTCTGGAGCGGCAGCAGAAACAGGGCCGACAAGAGTGGTGCGTGAAAGATCATGCAAGATAGAGGGATGGAGGGGAAAGGAGAGAAGAAGAGACAGAAAGAAGGTTGTTAGAGGCAGAGAGGAAAGAGAGAGAAAAAGAGGTTTAGTTCTGGTTCCTTCCCCCATCCGCTGCCCTCCCCACCGACAGGAGCAAAAACCTCCCCTGCTTTACTGCAGCCCCAGAGGATGCAGCCTGAACACTGCAGAGATGCCCTGACCACCCCATAGAAATGTTCACAGCCCCATCATCATGGGCCATCCAGACACCTTCCATGGCCAAGCAGTATCCCTGGGGTTCCAAACCCATTCCATGTGACACCAGCCCTCACCAACCGGCTCCTCTTGCCAGGGATTTTAAACCTCAGTCCAGCAAGCAGAATCCATTCACCCAGTGGCATCTATTATCCTCTCCAGAAGACTGAGGGGGAATCACCACCACCTTCCAACCCCCAGTGAGATACTCAGAGCACTCCAAAGGTGCAGCTCTTGAAGCTCATTAGTTAGGTGGGCTTGCTTCTGCAGCAGAAGCAGACTCAGACATCAGTTTAATTGAGAAAGGCACTTGGAGCAGAGAGCAGCTACCGGTGGTGTATGTCCTTGTGAGACACTTGCTGCTGCTAATTTGGGGCTTAATCAAAGCAAATGCAGTTATGGTTACATTAACTGTTCAATAGGTTCCCTCGGTGGCTTGCTTGGGATAAAAAGAAAGGCAATAAAGAAGAAAACAGAGATTGATCGGCTCCCTCAACCTAGCAGAGCATCCCCTGGTGTGAGCCAGGGCTGCTGTGGCTTAGCTCAGGTTGTGGGGGGGATGCAGGAGGGCTGGCTGCTCAGAGAAGGGGCTGTTCAGGTGCTCTCACCCTGAGAGCTCAAAGCCTCAAAGCACTGCACAGACAGGCAGCCGGGCTGAAACTGCAGTCGAGAAAGGAGTGAATTGCTCAAATCCTCGTGGCAGCTCCATAACAGAGCAAGAGATGGATGTGAGCCTGGTGAACATCTCACCCACCCTTTACAGTCCCCATCCTGGTACCCACATACTCCCAGCATACAGCCACCCTCCCAAATAAGCAGCCCCTTCCCTTTTGCAGGGTTTATCCCCATCCTGCGGCTCTCAAGGGTGATGCTGACTTTTCCAGCCCCCATCTTTGCTGGTTGCCTGATGTTGGTCCCCATGCTGTGATGGCAAAGCATGTTCACAGCCCTCCTAGGGATAGTCAGCACCCAGAGCATCCTCTCCCTATTGCTGCACTAAGCATCTTTCCCCATATCTGCTTGCAAACTATGCACCAACAGCCTGAACCCAGCTGGGTTTTCTGGGCCCACCTCTAGGGCTTTGCCTACAAAACTGATGCAAAATGAACACAAAAACCTTCATGCATGCAAATCCCTAAGAAGATGCTCCCCACAGCGCAGTAGTCCCACAGATTTGCCATCGGGGCAGAAAGCAAAATGTTTCCCCATGGTTAGTGATGCTTAGGACCACAGGGAATGCTGTGAGGCTGGAGAAGGCACAGCATGTCCTTTTCTCATGGGAACACATCTTACCTGGTGGTGGGGGACCGCTTCCTGCGCTCGCAGTGTACAGCGTCAAAGAAGGCAGCATTCCAAAACCGTAGGTTGTGCCTGCAGGGAGGGAGGGAGATGTTGGGAATGGCCACCCTGCATCTCTCATCTCTCCTGTGTCTCCAGGTCCCCCCAGGGCCAAGCTTTCCTGCTTCCCAAGAGCCAGGAGATGATTCAATGGAGTCTAAAGCAAGTCTGGTGGATTTGGTCCATTTCTGGACCAGCTCTTTGAGTGGCTGCAAACACACTCTTGCTGGCACAAGGGATGTGCAAAAGCCATCAGGGTCCTCTTTGAGGGGCAGCAGCAGCTTAAAAGCACTCATAAAGATGTGGAGAAGGTGTGGACAAGGAAGAGTAATCCCCTAACCCCAGGGAGACCAACAGTGTCCAGGAACCAGCTCGCCCCAGGCAGGCTTTACCAGATCGGCTGCTGCTTGAGGTGCATGTACAGGTAGATCTTCTCTCCTTTCTTCTCCTCCTCCTCTGGGCTCTGCATGGAAACTGTGAGGACACGGTTATATGCCAAGGTCTGGATGATTCCCACCTTTCCACCCATGGATAGACTATGTGACCCCCCCTTCTAGCTTGTGATGGCAAGGTCCGCCAACCAAACACTCATCAGCAACACATCCACAGCAACAAGGACAGGAGATTTGGCTGCCCTTTGTGGGCAGATATAAGCTCTGACCAAAGCATGAATGTCCCAGAAGGATACTTAAGGGACTGTGTCACTGGTGGGTAGTACACACAGCTACTGAGAGGAAACTGGTGCAATACAACAGCTCAGGGGCAATGGATGCCCAAACCTGTGCAAGCTGTGCCACTGAGGACAAGATGCTACAAGATGTCCTGGGGGATAAGAGCTGCAGTTGCTCCAAAGCAAGGGGCTGTGAAGGCTCCTTTAGAGCACTTCTCTAAGGACTCAGAGAAAACAGCATCTTCCTGCCCTTCTCCTGACCCCACAGCTCCAGCAATGCTGGTCATAGTCATCTTATATTGCCAACCCTTGTTCCTTCACTGGGGATGCCATGACCACCAGCACTGGCTCCACTTACCCGTCTTCTTCATCTTCTCCTTTGGTTTGTCCTCCACTTCACTGCAGCACAGAAATCAGTGTCAGCTCCCAAAAAGCCTGTCCCCATGACAGCACTATATGGCAGAGCCTTGCCCACCCAAGCAAGGGGATCACCCTCACTGAAAGCACCCCTATTGCCATGCCACTGTGCCCAAGGCCAGAAAGGTGGCTAAGGGACCATGATGTCCATCCCAGTCAAACCCAATGCAGAGACGATGCAGATCACAAAGCAACAGCACCATCTCCTAGAACCATATATTTCAACGCCCAAGGGACATAGGACTCCCACGCTACGAGATACCCACTAACCAAAGTACGAACCATGGGACCAACCCTCTTCCCATGGCCATGATAACTCCAGGCTCACGGTGACCCTGTCCCAGGAGGTTTCTGCCTTGGTGCCTGCCTCATCCCACCCAACAGAGAGGTACCCACTCGCTCTTCTTGCTGGTAGGACCCTTCAGTTTGGTCTCCAGGCCCCCAAAGAATCCCTTGACGTTCTCTGTCTTGGCCGATGTGGTTTTCAGCAGTCGCTCCGCGACGTCCTTCTTCTCTGCCAGCCAGCTATTTGCTGACTTCAGGTACGAATCGATGCTGCCCATGGGCTTCTCCTTGGCCTCCAAGGGCAGTGTGTGGGTCTTGCCTGTGGGCAACACATCAGCAACTCAGCTGGATGCACGGTCCTAGGTGCTGCCAGCTCCTGAGAAACCTGTTCACAGCACAGGCAGGACACATCCCGATTCCTATAGGTCTTAATCGTTCCCCTAGTTTTGGATAGGAAGTCAGGAGTAATCACCACACCAAGCAATAAACCAAGGTGTTTCTGGGCTGGGACGCTCACAACACAGCCCCAGGGACAGGGAGCATCTGGGGATTGCCACATATGAACATCCCTGATAGAAGCAATGACAAACCAGCCTCAGCACGAGCATCAGTGAGGGTCTCTGGAAGGTTTGCACTGCTTTTGGCCATGGAGGCTCTTTCCAGCTCAGTATCAGCCAAGCTGGGGTACCCTCCATCACCCTTCCCGTGCACAGGGCACACTTCACCACCAACACAAGCAGAGCTTAAGGGTGCTGGTGCCTCTTACCCACATAGTAGTAGGTGAAACACATGGTCATGAGGTTCTTGGCGGGGCTGAAGTCATCCATCTGGTGACACCTATCACAGAGGGCGGATTTGGTAAAGACACCCACTGGTGGTAACCCACAAGTGCTGCTCCTGCTCAAGCCACGGCTCTGATCTCGGAGGCTTTTGGTGGTCCAACAAAGCCCCATCCCACCCCTGACTTACTCAAACAGCACGAGGGCGAAGGACTGCATCAGGCGGTAGAAGGTCTGCTCCGAGACACACTTGGAGTTGCAGCGCTGCAGGCACAAAGCCCAGGGCTTAGCACAGGTAAAGCAGCAACCTCAGTCCCCCCAGCATGGCTCCTATGCAGGGAGATGGGCAGAGCCTCCCTCCTGGAGACAGGGTTTTGCCTTTTGGAATTGGTTTTGTAGGGAATAGGACATTTATGAGTGCTGATGTGATTTAATTTTACATAAAAGAGGTGCCTTCTGTTCCCATATTGCAGCAAACATGTATTTAGCTGCCTCAAGATGCATTTATTCACTTCTCTATCTCTCTGTCCTGAAGTTCCTCCTTTTACCCCAGTTCCTGCCCTCCACAAATATCGCTTTGGGGTGTTGGTGAATTCCCCCTGCCCAAGTCCCCTGCTCCAAAACCCCAGTGCAGGGTCACTGCTCCTTTGCCCATCTCTCCCCTTACCTGGGCACTCACGTATCTTGCAAACCACTCTCTGCCCTTCCCATTCTCGCTGCTGCAGAGCTCACCAAACCTGGCTTTCTCTTCTTGGTCCAGATCCTCTCTGAAATGGGGTAGAAGGAGAAAAATACATTATTAAAGATGAGGACGTGGCTGGTATCCCGTGTCCAGCCAGCATGGCTCAGCTCCTCCACCTCCATCCTGGTCCTGTGATACCGGGAGGAAGCAGAGGAAGAGGAGCATCCATTTTACCATCCCTCATTTTATGCTGCTCTTTTGTTCCTCCCTAGCAGGGGGAAAACCAAAGGCAGAGAGACAAGGGAAGAGCTAAGCACAGCCCAAGCAGAAACTGAGCTCCAGAGACAGGCACTGTGCCCCGGAGGAGAAACAACCCCTGTTGCTGCTCATCACGCTCCGTTTGCTCAATCCTGCTTGACACACAGAGCCACAGCATTATGGAGACCACAGTGATGGGAGCTGGGGAGATGCAGGGCTGGGTGGGAGCCAGGGGCTGCTGCAAGGCCAAGGGGAACGTGGTGAGCAGCTGGTGTTGGCAGGAACATCATTAGTGGGGAAGAGGAGTCAGAGACCACAGCATGGGAAGAGCCTCACCATGGGAAAACGGAGAAAAGAGAGAGGTGGGAAGCTGGGGGTGAAAGATGAGCTGGGATGTGCCTAAGAAAGGAATGCAGGACAGAGCCTGCATCCTCGCCTTAGCTCTGACAACACCGGGAGAACAATCTGCATCACCCAGGCACAGGGAAGGACACAAACCAGAGTGGGAGAGCAGCCAGACCCCATCCTTGGGATGTGCCCCAGCAGGCCATTGAGGCCCCGTCCACTCACCCCCCTGTGAAGATCTTCTCCACATAGTGCCGCATGAACTCCCGGCGCTCGGCCATCTCCTCATCCCGAGCCGACTCGGTGCTCTGGCTGGATGAGAAGGACTCGTTGGATGAGGAGCGGTGGTACCCACCCCAGTGCTGGGGGGAGTCACCCATGTCATTCTCGCTGTCTGCCGACTCAGTGGCATCGCTCTCCTCTCCAACCACATCCCCCGTATCCCCCAGGAGCCCGTTGCCACTGGGGGCTGAGGGCTCTGAAGGGATGCAGGTGGGTGTTTCGGTGTCGAAGTCGATGAGATTCTCTACAGGCACGTCCAGCGGGGCTTCCATGGCTCTCCCAAGGGATGTGGTGGTGTTGGGGGGAATCGTTCCTGGTCCTGTTGTCCTCACTGGGGTGTTGAGGCCATTGCTAGAGGGATGCTTGGCAGGATGGGCTGGTTAAGGCAGGCAGGCCCTTCTGTGCAGGGACAGGTTACTGCAGGGCATCTGAAAGGCAAGGGGAGGACAAGAGTGAGGACAGGGCCCTGAGGAACCTCCACCATGGACCTTGGGCAAGGAGATCACAGGCCACCACCTACTGTGTCCCCAGGATGCCCATCAGCAGCATGGAGAGACGGGACAGGGACGCACTGATCAGAGCTGGCTGCTCTCCATCAGCCATGTGAATAAGTAAACCCATGCAATGCTTGCTTGCTTTCTGCAGTGTTCAAGAGGGGGTTTTATCTGTTAGCCCAGAAAAGAGACAATTTGAGCCCAAGCTCCATACGCCACATTTGGGATGTGACATCTTGCAGCCTGACAGTCAGAACTGGGCCAGTGTGTGCCAGCAGCTTCCAAGCACACTGGTGATTTTCCAAGGCAGTCCCAAAGCATCGTCCTCTCCTCTTGCATCTGACCCCACTTGTAAATGGGTCCTGGATGGAGCAACTCAGTGTTAAACATGCACTGACTTCAACTCTAAGTGGAAAGGGGATGCTGAACGAAACAGAGGCTGTCATGAGACACAGATGTAGGAGTTTGGCCCTCGATTAGATTAATTTTGGCTTCCCAAACACATTGCAATGGTCCTGCAAAGCATTCTGGTCAGTACCGCATCAGTTGCTGTGCATCAAAAAGGGCAGACAAGGGGTTGCCCTGTAGCTGCCTCCTCATCAGAGAGAGACTCATATCCGCAGCGAGCATGTTTGCTCCCAGGAGGTGGAAGTGATGCCTTCTGAGGAGTGAGCCTGGTACAAGCATCCCTGCTGCAGCAGCCGGGCATGGGGCCAGTGCTGGGAAAGGGAACACAGCACAGGAGTAGGGACAGCAGCACAGCAAAGCAGTGACATCCTCATGGCAGCACCATGGCAGCACTGCCCTGCTGCCTTCGAGGACACAACAACCCCGAGGGCAAAAGCAACCCAAGATGTCCTTCAGCTCAAAGATCAGCATAGCCCAAAGGCCAATGTCCATATCATCAGACATGAGTTCAAAATAGAACACATCTGAAGTGTTTCACCAAGCTCAGAGGATGGGAATATAACCCATTCATGGCAGGAGGAACACCATTTCCAGAAGTGCCCTCATCCTCCCCCTGCTTCCCAGGGCCCATTAGGGTGAGTGGGGTGCTGGGACCCACAGGACAGAGGGAGAAGCATCCACATGCACCCACACTGAGCAGTCAACTCCTGCTGTAACCCCTCTCTCGCACTGAGCCCTGCTCATCCCCCTGCATGCATCTATACCAGGATCCTGGGAGAGCCACGAGGATGCTGCTACAGTCAGTGAGCCAACTGGAGCAGAAGCTATGGGGAGGAAAGGAGCAGGCAAGAGGCTGCAGGCAAGAGGGACTGGCCTACTGTCCACAGGGAGCCAGCCTGCTGCAGCACGCTCAGCCCTCTGGGCAATGTGACCCCATCCATCAACTCATCATCCACTCATCCCTCATCCACCCACCCATTAACCCATTCATTCATCCATCCACCCACTGACCCATCCATCCATCCATCCATCCTTCCATCCACCCATCCCTCATCCACCCAGTAACCCATCCGTTCACCTGCACATCCACCCATCCATCCCTCATCCATCCATTCACTCTTCTATCCACCCATCCATATATCCATTAACCCATCCACCTACCATCCACCCATTCACCTGTGTATCCACCCATACCCCATCCATCCACCATCCAACCATCCATCCACACATCTATCAATCCATCCACCATCTATCCATCCACCTACATATCCATCCATCAACCCATCCATCCATCCATCCACTATTCATCAATCCATCCACCGTCCATCCATCTACCCATTTACCCACACATTCATCCATCCATCCATCCATCCGTCCATCCATCCATCCCTGGCCCTTCCTTCTCCTAAGGCAGCTGCAAGGTCCCTTTTTACACTGATCGAGCAGCAGCACAAGCTCGTTTCTGACCATGACAGGCTCTATTTTAAGAGGAAAAAGCCAGGATGCATGTGAAGGGCTTTCACACAGCTGTGCTTTGTGGAAGCCCCCCTCCCCAAGTTGCTTATCCCCTGTGTACTGTGATCAGGAGCAGGCCTGGAAGCAGGAGGCAGCACATCTGCAAACTGAGCTGCCAGAGCCTTTTGAGAAGATTTTCTCCATCCAGCACTGAATGGAAGGGAATTGGTGGGGACAACAAATCCACCTGACCATCCGTGCATGGATGTGGCACTGAACAAAGTCTGGTGCAAAAGACTTTGGGCAGGCACAGTCAAAGATTCCCCCTTTCATGAGCAACCTGTAAAGAAACAGCAGAAATTCCTCTATCAGGTGAGCATCCCTATATCCATATAAGTATCCATCCAAATCAGATTTGCTCCCACTGAATCACTTGGGGAGATGACAGTCTTTCTGCATGGGTACTTTGCAAAGAGTGCCAAGCCCTATGCATGCCTGAACAAAGGGCTTTGCAGAATCTGCTCCAAGCAACACACTGCTTAGGAGCAAAACACCGCCAAGATTAGGGACTTCCAGCTCTAGAAAACAAGTATAAATGAAGGTGCATCTCTTGGCATCATCTCTGGCTCTGGGCAGGTCTGTCCTGGCCCAGAAACACAGCACCAGCACAGCAGTGGCTCAGGGGGAAGACCCTCCTCCAGCACAGTATCCAGGCACCACCTGAAAGGAAACAGGATGTGCTGGGGCAGCTCTGGCTCCACTCTGCTTGAGCTCATGCCTGTACCCAGGAGAGCAGAGCAGCATCCCTGAGCTCTCTGCCAGATGTGCACAGCAGGCAGATGGCAGTGCTGCAGTCTGCCCATCCCCGTCCCCTCCAGGCAACAGGTCAGGGTGTAAGGGCACACAGCAACGTACAAGAGCTCACACACGACACTGCCCAAACAACTGCTCTAAAACACATTGACCTTCTCCATATACGCACACCGCATGACCCTATGGGACAGAGGACTTCGGGTGCAGGATGAGCCAACCCCAGGACTTGCAGTGGGCATAAAGGAGCATTGCAAGCCGAGCAGAAACATGGCCAGGGCTGCAGGCAGCATTGCAAATTGCATTTCTGGCCAGAAAGGGTATAAGCACCCACTGACAGCTCGCAGTAAAGTCCTGCCCTCAAAGGAAGGCCACAAAAGGAGGTTCAAGTGATCCAGGGTCTTGGGGTTCTCAGCACAGAGCCCAGAACAGCTTCAAAACCAAACCAAGCCTCAATCTCAGCTCTGTACCCACTTCATAACCCAGTTGTTGCTCCAATGGAACAAATACAGGAAATGGATGGTTAAAATACAAAACAAGAGCCCCAGGTCCTGCATTCTGAGCACTCAGCTCCATCAACACATCTCAGTACCAGCCAGACAAAGCCCAGAGCATCCTGCTCCCAGCTTGCCGTTGCTGGGTCAAGCTTGAATGTGCAATAAAAAGAGACTTTTTGCCTGCTTGGGAGCCTAACTATGTTATCACAAGCTTCAGCATCATCACAAGCTTCAGCATCATTCAGGTCCTGCAGTTCCTGAGCTGACTTTAAGCACGAAGCTAAACCAGACAGACAAGGTAGCACGTAGCTGACTACAGGCTTTCTCACAGCCAAGCACCTGCTAGTACATCTGCATTCCCTACGGACATTTGGAGTACAACAAATCCACATCTTCCCACTGGAGACACCAGCTCAGGAATATCGTCAACGAAGAATGAGCTGGCTGGAGCCATGCATGGAAACACTGCAGGAAACTTGTGGTACCCTGAAACTTTGGAAAAGGCCTGATTTTTGCTAAAAAACATGGGGTGTTTAAACCTGATGCCAGGAGTGAGGAGCTGGGATGCAAAGCAATGGAGCTGGGGATGAGGTAGGACCTTTATCTGCTCTATTTCAGAGGAATGGCAGGAGGATCTCTGCCATCATCCTCCCATTCGGTCCTAGTGCATCCTCTCCAGGGAACAGGACCACTCAGTCTAAGTGTGCAGTTGAATTCCTTTTTCCTCTTGCAAAACTTGAGGATATGACACAGAGAGGCAAAAAGCCCTCAACCCCAAAGCCACACTGAGGGATGATGAATCGGTACCCACAGGATCGAGACAGGAGAACAATGATGATAAAGGACATGACACAGCCCATCTTCAAGCACAGCCTTTGGGGAACCCTCTGTGCCCATGTGCAGCAGCCAGCACTGGTGAAAACAATGCACTGAGGCGTGAAGATCCCCCCAGGGCAATAGCTTTGGCTTTGAGATGAGTGGCCTGACCAAGGTGACATGGCAAACCCAAAACTGTCCCTCCCATCATCACCACAGACCCCATCAACCAACCCAAACCCAGCAGCAGCCCTGGCCCCTGCGACACCAGCTCTGTCCCCATGCCAGTACTGTGTCCCTGTGCCATGGGGTACATCCCATCAGGCAAGGACATTCCAGGATGAGATGCTTTCCCAGCATCCCTACACCCTGTGGGGTTTCCCCTTGGGGTTTATTACAGGTGTGGTGGGTGCTGGGGCCAGGTTTGCTGCAGGACCTCATCAATTCACAACTGGGAATCGAGATCCAATCCCAGTTTGATGTGATGGAAATCCCAATGTGGAGCAGGATCCAACCAGTCTGTGGCTCATTGCTCCCCAGCCCACTCAGCCACCAGAGACAGATGACAAACTCCACTAAACCTTGGTACCAGCTCAGGCCGTGGGTGCATCATGTATAATGATAGTGCTCGAACCCACACTCTCATCTGCCTCCTACACAGAGATGGTGTTGCAGCCCGGAGCCATTAGGGGTGATTAAATACTGCAATTAAAACGAAGGAACCTCTGCCTATCTTCTCATAGCTACAGGATTGCACCCTCCAGTCCCTCTGCTCACTGGGATGCACACAGATGCTTAGTGCAAGGGCTCTGAAAGCCCCTGTGGACATCCAGCCCATTTGCATCCCCACTAGAGATGCTGCTCCAGGGAATGGGAAAAGACACAATGAAGACTTGCAGGCCATAGACCTCACTTGGAGTACTGTGTGCAGTTCTGTTGTCCTGTGGCATGGTTTAGTAGGAGGTATCCCTGACCATGGCAGGGGGGTTGGAACTGGGTGATCTTAAGGTCCTTTCCAACTCCAACTATTCTATGATTCTATATCCCATGTCTCCATTCCCCAACCATGTCAGGGGACATGCGCTTCCTAACCTGCAGGAAGGGGAATGATGCATTGCTGCCTCCTCCCACCGACTGTCCTGCTGCCCTGGGCAGGATGGAGGGGATGACACTGGGAGTCACTGCTGCTGGTGTGATGACAAAGAGCCATTGCACAGTACTGGCACCTTTCCACGCTGCAGCTCGCCACAGATCTCCACTTGTCTCATCCTCCCTATGCACAGGGAATGCATCCAGATGCCTGCAAGGAGTCCATGCAGCCACCCTCCTCCATTGCATCCATGGGTCTGTGCTGGCACAGTATCTCTGCACCAGTGGGAAGTGCCCTGGTGGGCGCTGGGCCAGCCTGGCCGGGCTCTGCAAAGGCACCCTGGACAAAGCTTTGTTTCTGCCAAGGAAAACTCCCTGTGCTCTAAGGGAACGGCCTGTTTCCGCATGGGAACTGGTCAGTCTTGTTCCCTGCTGTCCCACCTGCAGCGTGAACACCTGGGCAGCTGGGTCATGGCTGAGGGATGCTGACCCCTTGAGTGCCAGATCCCTCAAACCACCTAAATACAGAAGCACAGGACATGCCCCTCTTCCCAAAGTAACATCTGAATGCCCAAACCTCCTTGTTTAAACAAGACCTGGGACTCAGGGCAGCTGAAATCCCCCCTCTGTGGGTCTGCTTGTCCCCATGGGGACCTGCTCTGCTCCCTGTGTGGCAGCCAGGACATGCTTCCTGTTCTGTCAGGGTTAAAGCTGCATCCTCCCCAAGGCACAGCCGTGTTATCCTGACACTGCTCAGCCACTCACAGGCAGAGAAGTTACAGCCTCTGCAACTTAATAAAAGCAACACCCTGGATGCTAGGCCTCAGCATCCATCCTTGGCGCTGGGACCCTTTGCCCTCCCCAGCATTAACCCACATGGGTCACTCTACAGACCCACCTCGTTCAGCCTTAAAACCAGAGCTGTTTCAAGACCACCTGAAGCCCCACAAGCTCCCACCTTGCCCTGCTTTGCAAAGAGCCCTTTTTCCCCCGCTGCCATCAGACACCATATGGCAGCTCCCCATTCACCCGGACTTCAGAAGGGAATTAAATGTCTCTTGAACAGACCTGTGCTGTGTAAGACCTTTTGTGCTGAGCAGCAGCTTCTCCTTTAACACTTGCCAAGCAGCATAGCTTTCACTGCCCCCCCCTCCTATGCCATGCACACACATCCCCAGGGAGCCGTGAAACGGGAGCTCTTTATTCTCCAATTCCAGCATTCACCCAGTTTCACATTGGAATGCTGAGAGGCCAGCCTGTAATGCCGGACATGAGCTCCCCTTCCCCAGACACGCTCAGCCCCGTATTCCCATGGGAAACACTGCCTCCATGGTTAAAGACGCAGCCTTCTGATGAAGGAGCGCAGGTACCCTCAGGGCACCCATCCTACCCCAGGAGGATGAACGCATCCAACCCGCAGGCTGGTAGCGAAGCAAAGTCCTCCTTGCAGGAGATGGGGAAAAAGAACGGATTAAACCCCAACACGGGGGGACCGCGCTCTCCAGGCCTATCCTCCCGCAGGGTCACAGCGCAGTCCTTTCGGATGCTGCCCTCCCTTCCTACCCTCGCCTTTACCTGCACGCAGGAGCTTCGTCCCACCGCTGTCAGCGGCATCCGTCGGGGCCGTCCCCGGTGGATCCGGCGCACCGGGAGCCCGGCGGCGCGGTCGCTCCCTGCGGAGCTCAGGCGCATCGCGGGTACCCACGCAGCATGCACGGCTGCGCGCAGAGCGCTGCCGCTCCGCCTCGGAGCAGCGGGAAGGGAAGAGGCTCATTGTGTAATTCCGACACAGTTTTCGCGGCCGGGAGAGCTCCTTTCCCCGTGCCACAGCGCTTGTGCGGCGGGATGCCCGTGCCGGGACCATCACCCATCACCCCCAGATCAGCCTATACAAACCATTGCGCTCACAGCATCCAAACTATGAAGGCACATCAAGCCTGCTCCCCGTCAAGAGTTTTTCGTCCCTTTCCATCCCTGTTAGTTGGTATTTAAGCCCCCGCATCACTCAGAGCCCTGCAGACCGTGAGTTACCTGCTCTGCTCCTCCCCACGTAAAGCATTCCAGGAACAAAAAGGGCGAGTTTTGATCAGGGGGTGGAAAAAGCCCCAATGAGGAGGAGAAACTGGGTGAAGGCAGCTGGTTGACAGGACAAGGCTGTGCTTCAGCGAATTATGGCTCACCTGGAGGGCAGCGCTGCCAGAGTCCGTCTTCTCCCCTGGCACCATTAGAGAAAAGGTTCCAGGAGTTTCATGACAAGAGATGGGAGAGAGGAGAAGGGCAAGACCCCTGTGGGATGTCCCAGAGCGGGTGTTGCATGCCTGGGTGGCAGTGTTGGGGTGCACACAGTGATGGGGAGTCTCTGATGCAAAGAGAAGCAGTAAAGGAGGCCACTGACTCCTCCACCTCGGTGCCTTTGCTAAGCCCTGTTAGGGCATTCAGCCCTCCCAAAAGGACCCTGTCATTTGGCCAGCCACTGTTTGCATTAACCCAATAGGCTCTTTCCAATGTAAGGTGCTCTGGGGGAGCTACAACCTCTTCATCTCTACCCATGACACCGAAGGAAGGCTGGAAACCCTTTGTGTCAGCATTGCACCCCGGTCCTGCTATCCTCCTTGCTTCAGCATCACCCCAACTCAGAGCAGAGCCTCTTTTCATGCTCCTCTATCCAAGCATCACTACGGACAAGAACCCAGCAATCCCTGACTCAGCACATCCCACAGGACCAGCAGCAGCAGCCACTCCTATTCTGCTAACATGGGGAGCAAAAAACAGGCTTGGCCGTAATAACACCACCTCCCCCAGGAGATGCCACGAGGAGAAGGTCCAAGAGCAGCAAATCCTGTGAACCCAAGGAAATACTGCTGTGGCTGCAGCATCCCTGGCAATGCCTGTCCGAACTCAGCTGCTGCTGCACGAGGGCACTCTTGGGAGAGAGTCAAAAGCCTCCACATGGCTTTTTAGTCCTTTCAAAGCTACACAGGAGATGGATGAGTCACTCCTGCCATGGAGCATCCTCATCTGGAGAGCTCAGATGCTGCCAGTCAGTGTGGAACTGCTCAATGCCCCTTTCAGCTCCACTCAGAGGGGATGCTGCCCGCCCCACACACATCATCAGCAGCCCACAGAGGAAACAACGCATTTGTGACACAAAGTTTGAGCTCAGCAGAAATACAAGAGCGTTACTAATTGCCTGTCTGCTGAGGGTGATTATTATAATTAAGCCAGACTTCAGAAATGGCAAATGACATGTAAAAACACACCCCAGATCCACAGATTTTATATAGCACCACAGTGAGGGGTTTG
>JASSUY010030642.1:5338-15432 GCA_032466535.1 Forpus xanthops | reverse complement strand
GTGGTGAGGCACTGGAATGGGTTGCCCAGGGAAGTTGTGAATGCTCCACCCCTGATGGTGTTCAAGGCTAGGCTGGATAAAGCCTCGGGTGGAATGGTTTAGTGGGAGGTGTCCCTGCCCATGGCAGGGAGTTTGGAACTGGATGACCTCAAGGTCTTTTCCAACCCTAACTATTCTATGGCTCTATCATCACACATAGGATGGATGATGCTGAAAGTGCCAGAGGAACTCACCTGGATATGGCCATTATGAGGTCCCTTATGACCATACATACACTCAACTGTTGCAGCCTTCCTCTCCATGAGATGAATCCTGAAGAGAGGTTTGAACCTCATCGGATCATCAACATGAGGGTCATGAGGTGGCAAGTACATCCACCCGATGATGAACAAACCATCTACCTGCAGAGGGGTGGGAGAAAAAGCACACGAGATCATCTCTGCATGTTTGATGAGTATGCATCAAACAAATCTGGGGCCTATTCTGCAACAGGGTGGGAGCTGTGGAACAGCTTGCTGCATTTCCAAACTGCCTTCCAGCAATTAAACCAGACCATATGCACTCGCAGCACACCCCTGCTGAAGAGGGAAAAGGTTTGTTTACCAGGCTTCCTGCACCACTGGAAAATGATCAGGCCTTTATTACTGCAAATGACTTTGTGACGGATGCTTGGTGTGCAGGATCCAGAGGGAGAGGCTGCACTGAAGAGACCACACAGCTAGTCAAACTGTAATTGGTTTGAGAGCTCACGCTGGCAGATACTCAAGCAGACGAATTCTGCTTCTCATGATTATCCATGTCTTTTGGATAAGGAATTATTTGGCTCCATTACTCACAGACAGCACAGGAAGCAACAATCTACTCTGCTGAGAGGTACAAGTGCCAGCCCTCTTCCTGCATGCCTAACAGAATCCATCCCCTCTAGCTCAACAGTTCCAGAGAAAAGATATTTTCCAAAGAGAGATCTGAGACAAAAGAGGAGCAGCACCACAGAGGCACTCTTGTCTTTATAAGGTCATAATATCATGTAAGTATTGGTGCACTTGGATGATCTCTTCTACTAGTTCATGGAACAGAATCTCGCAAAACCCAAAGGTCTTGTGATTTGTTACACTTCAACCTGTCAGCTTTTGAACCCTGGCACAAAGAACAATGGCCTCAGGCAAACTTCTGGCCCAGCTCTTACCAATAGAGTCAAATGTTGTTCATCAACTGCTCTTCCCAGCAGCACAAGACCTGCCAGGCTCCACAGGTCTTGCACCAGTCGTGCCCCTGTATCATAACATCTGATGCCTTAGTCTTAGACATGGCTGGTGAAAGACAGGAAGAAGCCATGCACGAGCACAAGTGCAAACCCTTTGCAATCTGATCAGCTGCAGGCAAAAATAATGCAGTAGCAATGAGCCAGTGCCAAAACCTCTGCTGTAGCCCATACACAAGGAATGGACTTCTGTGCCAGGTACTAGAGTAACAGCATTGAACTCTGAATCAAGCCTTTCCCTGAAACACTACTCGTGTTTTCTCTGTGCTCCTGTGGCTGCCTGGAGTACAGCTGAAACACAAAAGGGCCCCCTGTGGAAAGGTGGTGACGATGAAAAGTTCAAGAAGCAACCTCTGGGTCCCAATCACTTGCTTCAAGGCTGACTATCCAGAATACTCAACAGCACAGAGGTGGCAACCAGGTCTAGAAAGCTGTATACATAAGACTCATGAGTCCTCGACACCACAGCCCCCAGAATGAGGTACTCACTCACCACCACGTTCAGCAGTCCCCCATAGGGCCCGATGTCCGGCTGCCATAACCCCAGGATGTGTCGGTATCGGTGCAGCACTAGGGAAGAGTGAGACACTGGAGTGAGCACATCACACTAAGGAATTGGGATTTTGGGGAAAGAAAAGACAAGACTGCTACCAGACCGAACACAACACCGCCCAATACCACCCACAACTGCCTTTACTAATGAAAACTGGTTACTTCAAACCACAGCCAGGCAGTTCTGAATTGAGGCCTCTCACAAGCTCACACGGATTTACACTGTCCTCTGCAGCCCTGCTCCTGACCTGGTGCAGGAGTTTACACGAACAGAAACCTCACCAGGAATTCAGAGAAAATATGGTCCCATCAATGCAAATCACATTATCAGAGCTAAAACCAAATAAAGTATCTGCTATCTCCAAAACATGTTCTTGATGCCTCAGGCTGCAAAGCAACAGAAAATAAGAAAGAACAGAAATGCAGTAAGGAACAGGGGAATTTGAATATTTTTAAAGCAGTTCTTTGCCTTATCTAGACAAACTTGTCTCCAGAGTTCAGCATCCTTAAAAACAGCCAGCAAAGCATGCAGACCATGCCAGCTCGGGAGATCTGGTGTTGTTACCATGTCAGTAATAGCCTTAAAAAAAAATCTAAGCAGCTACATTTCAGCACTGCCCAAAAGCTGCTTCCATGTCACCCTCAAAGCCTACTGCAGCAGGTGAGGCTTCTCTGTTTGTCATCTCAGAGATAGGTGTACTTTCAATCCCACCAAAAAAGGACAAGTAGGAACACTATCAGCAAGCAGGAGAAAATGTACAAAATGGTCTTAATAAACCTCCAGTCCTTATAAAGTAAGCCATTAATTCTGTCCATGTCATCGCCTGACACGACCAGTACAATCTGACATTTTGGTCAGAATCAGGATGTAAATTTCTATGTAGGTGGCAAGAAGATACTACCCTTGCCTCAAAATGATGCTTCTGGCCAACTCAGAAGGTCACAATAACCCATCTGACCTACAGGACTGGCTTGAAGAAGTTTCTGCTTGGCATCAATTGTGTTTCGGTGCAGTTGCTGTAACAACTTTGCTTCATTTACCACCAAAGATAAGAAGAATTGTAAAAGTAATTGGACTTATTACACCAAAGCAGAGAACTTCCACAAAGGTTTAGGACAGCAGGGAGGGCTGTTCAGAGCTGCTGCCAACTGGCCATGAGGAGCCTTTTTCCTGTGCAGTAAACAACTTAAGACTGATAGCCTGGATGACCCAATGAACCAAGTGCAGCACAAACAGCACTGAGGCAAGCAAGCAAACCACACTCCCAGTCTTCCCATCCCAGTGTGGTAATGTCACATTAATAAAGCCGCTGAGCATAAGCTATAAGCTGCACCACCCAGCACAGTCTGCCTTCTACCCTGTCTGGCATGGAGCTGATAAAACCCAGCTTAAAAAAAAACATTTTTAGGACAGAAAACTTGATGTTGAGCTATCCAAGGACTATGAGGATGTCCCTCCTCCCCTGCTCCCGTCACAAGCACTTTCAGAGCTGCAGCTACAATTGATGGGCTTTTCAACAGCCTGATAAGTGTCTGTGTGACAAGGCAAGCCCTTCCACTGCAAGCCACATACCTGCTGAGGACAGTTTGTGCACTCACTTTGAGTAAACAACTGGCTGCAGCTCAGTTCACCAGGAATCATGGCTCTGTGTGTTTCACCACCCATCCCAAACACCCAGAAACCCAAAGCAGGGAGGAGGCCAAAAAAGTCCTATTCACCTTTAAAAGAATCCTACCCATTGGATAGCAGCTTCTGTGGTTGGTTTACACACCAACAGCAGGGACACCTTAATGGACGAGTCATTTTTCTCACTCGCACAGGATGCAGAGGACTCCTCCTCCTGTTCTTTCAGGAAGTGACTGGGGAAAATGCTGGTACTTGGCCAAAGGCCCAAACAAGTCTCAAAGCAAAAGCACAGCTCCATTTTCAAGCCTGGAGTGTCGCTGGGCTCCAACAAGCCAGCAGCTATATTCATGGCAGGGAAAACCTGATGAATTACAGCTCTGCTATTCCTGGAGGGAGACAGGAAGGATCTGACAGTTGTTTTCCTGCCCTGCACCTCAAAAGAAAACAGCGTTTGGGTCTTTCTCCAGCATTTTCCTTTGCTATAAATGTTGTCTATTTTTCTCAATCCTGAAAAAGCCTGTTGCCTATCTGAGCAGAAATAACATCCACTGGATGCTTCAGAACAACCCCCATCTAGCCTGGATAATACCTACATAGACACAAGCAGCCTTGAAAGCTCTTCATATGGGAAGGCAGCTTGAATCCAGCTGGGATGGGCAAGGAAAAGCAGTGATGACCAAGCTCCCACTAACAGAAGGCTGCCTGGAAAGGTCTAAAGCTTGTGCTCTTCACTAAGAGCTAAGACACAGGACAAGGAGGTGACACTGAGCAAAGGCACAGCGATTCAAGCAAGCATTGCAGTGCTGGCACACCACAGGTACAGATAAGTTACAACCCCAGAATGAGTTATCAAAATAGGAGAGCAGGTGCTTTCAGATCTGTTTTAACTACCTCTTATTCCATTACTGTGTTCAGCTTGGAGAGCACAGGCAGAGAAATGCAAAAACCTAATATGGGAGGTGTCAGTGAAATCTGCAGCATTTAAAGCAGATGTAGCTCGCTTTGAGTGGAAAAAAAATGATCCACTGCTACTCCCAGGACCTCTCAGGATGCAGCAAGGTATCTCTAAGCAAAATGAGTTGGAATAATACAGGCAGCTGCTGCCCCCCAGCTGGTGATAACTGACCTGCTAGTGGGAAACACTAAGTGTCAGAGCCAGGCTACTCTAAAACACTGAGGGAAGCAATCTGAGCTGAAGTGACTAATGCTGCATGAATACAAAATAGGGAGCACTCATGGTAAATCCTGGCAATAAGGTCTTAATAGTCAGGAAGGGAAAAAAGGAGGAAATGGGAAATTGCATCTTAAACCACACTGGCTTTTCCCAGAGCAATCCAACATGCCTCTAGAGAAAAGGGGCATGAGACATCAAAAGTGTGGGGATGCAGCTAAACAATTAACTGAGGGAACAGCCCAAAATTCCATTTGAGAGCCACCAAAACCAGCACATTTGGAGCAAACATCCAGGTAGCATCTACAAAGAAAATCCCTCATCCTACAGGACAGTTTGGATGTGCCTCTCCTTCCCACCAAGCTCCAGAATAAGGCTGCCGCTGATGCGCAGGATTGCTAAACCTAAAATTTCCTACCAATTCCTGCACTCCTGCTGCTTGTCTGTCATGACTCACATTAATTACACCATCTTCACTTTGTGGCTTCTTTAGCACAGGTAAGTCTGCAGCATCCACTCCACTCAGTGTGTGTGAAAACCACATTCCCAAGCACCACTGAGGTAGTAATTTGATTTGGCAAAATTCTGCAGACCTAAAGGAGCATTAGAGACAGCTCAACACCCCCTCTAAAACACAAGCAGTAGTGACTTTCATAACTGATGCAAACCAATCGGTATTTCCCCCCCAACTTCTGCTGAACAGTGAGTGTTAAACTCCAGCATTTTAACCTTCTTCCCTAAACACAACATTAGGAGGGAAAAAAGTTTACCCAAAGCAGCTTCTTGACTAAGGAAGGTAAATCACAACCACTGAAACACCAGCAGAATGTTTCCTAGAGATGGAGATGGTGGCTGAAAGGATTCACTGTGCAGAGAGGAACTTAGTACAGGAACCCTCACCATATTTCACTCGGAACGGCCGTAGATCAAATGCATCTTATCTGAATCAAGAGAAAGCTTTTTGCCAACCCAGAGCTTATTTAAACTTGCTTTTGGGAGCCCTTACCAGGGTATCTGAAGGTTGACGTCTAAGAAAGGAGCAATCTGTGAAGAGCAGAGGGAGTGCTCCCTTTCTGCGAATGGAAACCCACAATTTTCAAACTCAAAGCACTTCAAAAAGAGACTCAGTGGCTGCCCTACTCTCACTGTCCCTCTGAAGAGTCAGAATATTCCCTTAATGTGCAATAGCATGAACTGACTAACTGGCACCCTCTACACTATCCCAAGGTCCGCCCCAAAATAATTTGCTTAAAGCCACGTCACACTCCATGCAGCATCTTGTGTGTGCTTAGTGCAGGAAGCATCAACCAGCAGGAGGTACGTACGGCAGGTGTAAACATCTCTGTACTCCATGTGCTCGTAGTCGGGAAGGATTTTCATAAAACGCCCCGACTTCACTCGTGGGTTTATACCTGAACAGACACAGCAGGGTAAGTACCAGCAAACTCTGCTCCACTGTAACCAGCACTGTTAACAGTATGATGAACCAGGACCAAACACACAGGAAAGTCAAGCTCTTTTTCGACTTCATTTCCAGTTGTGGGGCACCATTTGCTTGCATCAGTCCAGTCTCAGGTATACCTACTTAGCAGGATTACACACACAGTTTGGTATGCTCAAGATTCCCCACAGACAATATGTATAAATGGCATCCAGTGAATTCAAAGTGGAATCAGGGTCCTCTTCAAACTGTAGCGGGACTATAACAAGCAGTGCTGCCTCAAGAAGCCACTTAGGTCAAGTAAGTACATGGACAGTAGCCCAGGCCTTGGATTAGTTATGCTTTCTGTAACCTAAATTCAGCTCCCCATTTCCCACACTACTTCTTAGAGAAACACATTCAGTGGATGGAAAAGTGTATGTGAGCCCTGCCATAGCCTCAAATTAACTCTTCTGCAATCAGAGAGGTTTATGAGACAATAGAGAAAATGAGGTCACACCATTAGGAAACTGTTCCACTAAGAGCCTGCAATGGGGAAAATTGTTGAATCTGAACAGGAGAGAAGAGATGGTGCATCCCTGAAAGCCAGAAACTGTGGGCAAGTATTCTCATTTTAGATTTACCATTGCCGGTTAGGACTGTTGAATGGATACGGATACAGTCCTTACTCAGAAGTACAATTTACTGTTTGTCACAGAGGTTCTCAGATGTCAAGTGTGGCTCTCTGCCAATGAATGCAGAAACTACTTTAGTATAAAGGAAGACTGGAAACACGTGTAAGACAAATCCTGTCTGATTTTCCCGTGGATGCTCAGCAAACCTACTAAAGGTGGTATTAAAACCCTTTTGCCTGTTGTTCTTTCCAGCATTAAGATTAATGCTTGAGGTCATCACTGCTTCAAGGTTTAACAAATACAGTACATGTAGAAGCTGAGCCAGATTTTGGGTCTGCAAATCTATAGAGATCTCTCATGACTGACCTTTCTGCTTTTGTTTCATAAAGCAGGACCTCCTTCAAACAGCCAGAAGCTATAGCTCAAGTGCTTCAGCTCATATCTTGTTTTTTATCCTAAGGACCACAGGTAAGTCAGTCCTTTACAAGATCTGTGATCGGGAATCAAGACAACACAGCTTGGCAGTGCTGGTACGGGAGCTCTCAGGGGCTTTGCAAGGCTTTCTGAGCCCAGCTTCTGACTGCAAAGGGGAAGGTTTGGTGACAGGTGAAAAAGCCTCACCATGGACCCAGGCCTCCACTCAGCCCTTAGGCTACCTTGGTTTCTCTCATCTGATGATGCTCCCAACCCTCATTACTGTAAGACAGAAGATGTGCATCTGCCTTCTATAAGGCATGGTGAGTCTCAGGATTTGGAGTTCTACTATTTTACTGCTCCTAAAACTCACTAACACCTCGCAGAGGCCCAATCCTGCTAAGCTCTCCTCCTTCAGGAGCAGCTCAGAGGAAAGCTCATTCCTCTACCAACTCTGCTTTCCACTTGACAGCACATAACAGTGTCCCTTCACTAAGATCAAGACTTAGCCCCATCAGAGCTATGAAAAAATAAAAGTTAATTCCTTAGGGAGATCTGAAAATGGCAAAACAGGAAAGGATGAAAAAACTCCAATACACTTTATAAAAAGGTTAAATTACACTCTCTTTTCCAATGAAGGGATTGAGGGGCATAGACATCCCACTTCTTGGCATCTACTTAGAATTAAATAAAACTCCAGACGTATCAACTTCACAGATGAATCCCCTGCCATCAGCAAGTAAGTCCAAATAACTTATGCTGTCGACATTTAATAAATATTCAACACATATATGCTTTCAAAATTGGTATTAAGCAAGGACATATGGATCTATAGCAGCTTTATCACTTACGCTTGGCATAAACATCTCGACAGGACACTCCTGTGATCTCCAACTTCCGCAGGTTTTCACAGACCCCGTATTCTGCAATGACATAGATAACAATGTCAGCTCTGGCACAAAGGTGTTTGCTACCCAGGATCTTCAGATCTACGGCTCCAGAAAACACAGGATCTTATTAGGTGCTTATTATCCTGCAAGAACAACCTTATTATTCTTGCAAGGTGCTGCATTAGTCCAAGAATCTTATTTCTGCTTTGAAGAGAAAACAGAAAATTAGAAGTAATTTCACTAAAGTTTGGGAATCGAACACATTTTACAAGCAATGCCTGCAACAATAAACACACCATCAGGAACACACAAACACACCAAAGTTACAGGTGCTTATACCTAGACCACAAAGAAAGTGAAATGTGGAAGACCTACTCATTCCAGCTGGGACTGTATGCCCACTTAGATCAAATCATGACTCTGTGTAGTAATTATCTACTCCCACTGAGGTACCCAACAGGGAAAACTGCTTATTAGGATCCTACAGAAAAGGTCACACAGACTTTAAAAAGAATGAAACGGAGACATAAGACAAGCATCAGCATGTACAAATATGGTTACACTTGAAAGCAGATCAGATTGAGATGGGTCTGTTGTACATTCAAATGCCTTTGATTGCTTACAGAACACCCTGAAACAAAGCAATACAGAGATCTTATAGGCAGCTTTGAAGCAGAAGATGATTCTCCTCTTTCATTTTCAGGAAGTACACGCTGAACTTCTGAGAAACCTTTAAAAAAAAAAAAAAAAAGAAAGAAGCAAGTGCTAACATCTCAATACAAGAAACCCTTAGAAGCCAGAGGGAGGAAATGAGAAGAGGGAGATCCCAAAAAATCATCATCAACAAAAACCACCATGCTGCAGTGACCCTGATAGATCTCAGTATAAAAAACTACACTCCTTGACATCAAAGACATCTACACCATAGATCAAACACCAGCCTCCCTTAGCAGTACCAAACATCTGCCAAATATTTGATTAAAGTGTATCTGTGAAGACCCTTATACAATCATTAAATATTAAACTCATCTGCAGTAGAGTTTCCTTGAATTAACAATTTACTGTGGCTGCCAAATACAACTACTGAATGCTGGTAACCTACTGCAAACCAAGAAGTCATTTTTCACATACAAGAAAACCAGAAGTTTCCCTGAATGAATTCAGCCTCCTCCATTCTATAAATACACTTGTGGTACATGTACATGATGATACAGCACATGCAGAGCTTACTGTCAGCCTGCCTACAGGGAATACACACTCTGAACAACATCTCTTTGGGTAAGCAAGTTCAACAAAGAGTGGGCAGAAGGTACAACAAACACATTGCCCTTCATTAAAAGATGCAAAGGTCAGTGGGAGAGTTCCTGCTGACTTCCTTCGCAAAAGCCACAGGAAGCTCTAAGCACTATCAAATATAAAGTGGGATGAGGAAGCACCATTAGCCAGGGAGCAGACAGACGAGCTTGCAGGAAGGGACTTCCAGCACAAACAAGCTATTTAGTGCTGGTCTGCAGCCAGCTGACCTGAGACAGCTCATTCTGCAGATGGGTGAAACCAGAGCTCTGTTGGAGGCTGGAAATTCAGACCCAGGCAGCAGGTCACCCAGCCCTCCTGCCAGAGCTATCAAGGCTTCCAACCACTGGTGCGCATTATGTGCCCAAGAGAGTATGTGTCTGCTAATGGAGGGAACAGTGTGTTTTCTCAGCTGAACAGGAAGTCAGAGAGTTTTATGACAGAAACAGGGCGGTCATAGCCTGTTATTTCCAAACAGCCAACTCTCTGCTTGTAAACAAACACTCACCTGGCCACAGAACCAGTAAGATGCACGCTTTGTGCAGCAGCATTGCAGCTAGATTAAATTCAATATCACTGAAGATATCTGTGCTGCATCAGAAAGGGAGGAGACACGCAGAGGATCCTGCCCAAATGGCATTTCTCCATGTTGCTCTAACAGCAGTACAAGCACAGTCATACTGTCTCTTCCTCCAGAAAGTGCTAATTCTTCAATGTTTTCGCTACTAGATCTATAAATCATTTTGAGTGCACTGCCACAGTAAATCTATTACCAGCAGGTATCTTAAAACAACAGGGTGGGGTGGGAAGTGATTGATATTAAAGCTCTAT